>OVBL01000933.1:0-125921 GCA_900406555.1 Pseudoturritis turrita | reverse complement strand
CCTCGGTAATTTGGTTGGCTTGGAGCCAATCTTCTATGTCTCTCTCCCATCTTAAGTAAGCCTTCGGTCCCTGGCTATGACCTGAAAAACAGATGTGATGTGATTCAAAATTAGATTTGTGGGAGTCGAAATCAACACAATTAGATTTGTCGAAGGTTTGTTAGGAGGGGTGAAATTTCTGCGTATGAACCACGAAAGCGAAGATCCAAAGATGGTATTTTATTAAGCTATTTCAAAAAGCTTTTCGTACAAGAGTTTGAGAGCAAAAAGTCTAGGGTTTTGCTAAGTAAATTGCGGATCCCCTTTTCAAGAGATGTACATAGATATATATACTAGTTTGAGTCGGCCGGGCCAATTCCAAAGGGATAAGGAAAACTTCCTAATCTTTCGGGATTTACGTTTATCTAAGTCGGCTCGGCTTCATGGGCCTTCGTCTTGACATTGGCCGAAGATGGACTTGCTGACTTTGTATAGAAATGACCTCGGCCACATCATCTTCGACCACATTAGCTTCGGCCATGACTTCGTATGGAATTGGCGTCGGCCGCGAGTTCGTCCTCGGCCACATTGGCTTCGGCCATGACTTCGTATAGAATTTTCTTCGGCCGCGACTTTGTATAGAATTGGCTTCGTATATAATTAACTTCGTATAGATTTGACTTCGGCCAAGCTGTCTTCGGCCAAGCTATCTTTGGCGAACCACTGTCTTTGGCCAAGCTGTATTTGGCCAAGCACTATCTTCGGCCAAGCTGTCTTCGGAAAAGCACTATCTTCGGCCAAGTTGACTTCGGCCAAGCTATCTTCGGCCAAGCTATCTTCGGCCAAGATGGCTTCGACCATGATGGCTTCATCCGACCATCATATTTTGATACTTAGCCATTTCCCATTGATCTCAGCTGGGTGGATTCTGACCCCAACAATGTTCCTCTTCTTTAAGGGTTGATTCATCACCAAAGCGATCTGTTGGATCGACTTCATGGTTCCAAATCTCATCATCATGGTGCTCGGCCTCTCCCACACTGATTTGAGAATCAGTTTCCTCACACCAAGGTTTGTTTTCTCGATAAGGTCCAATCTCTGCCTCGTGTGTGTAAGGCTCCACGAACTGATCTTGTTCTCCTTCGTGAGGGAGCTCTCCACGTTCTGGTTCATATTCTTCTTCCTCTAGACTGAATTGAGATTCAAGCTGAGCTTATATAGAACTCTTTCTCAACATTCTAATAGCCTAAAATAAGAAACCAAATTGAAAAATTAAAAGAAAAACTATCCGTTGGGGTTTTAATGTGAAATCTGGCCATATAAGGCAAGTGTATATCCAACTTGCTGTTTTGGGCCTTTAGCTCATGGGGATGAATGTAGATGACTTCCTGGGTTAAAAGGGAATCCTCTGATGCTCCTAGGTGGTCTCCAAGTTGTGGCTTCAGCTGAGAATAAGTTTGGTGGACGAGTTTCCTTAATTACACCCGGTTTTGGACCTCTTTGGTAGGCTCTTAAACCAACTCGAACCAGGGATGGTTTCTCATGATAAAACTCTTTAAAATAGTTGGTTTTCTAGTGAATAACAAATCTGAGGTGATTGGATCGAGCCAATTCTCCTAGGGACAGCTTCCATGGCTCGGTTAAGGCTTCGGGTGGAGGTTTGTAGACCATCTTCAAATATGATCCTGATAATTTGGTTATGTATCGATCATTCTCCTTAGAAAATATGATTGGCTGATGAATCTTCAATTTGGGTCGGGCATAGTCTCCTTTGGTTCGGCGAACTTGATTTTGGTACAGTTCCGGTGAGTCCTCTCGTACCATCTTCAAATCGGGTGGCTGATAAATGATTCCACCTGAACTATTAGTCTTCTTAGGGTTTATTTGCTGATAAATAATCAACCCTAGGCCTTGTGCTTGATCAGAACTCCATTTGGGCAAGAATTCTCCAAAATGCTCTGTATTGGCTGGTTTGGTACGTGTACCAGCTGGTCTGGTATGCTCCCGTTTGGTGTGGTTTGGATGTCTGCATCACAAGTTTTACCTAACATGCTTCAAGGATCACTAAGTCTTAACAAAGTAGACATTCAAATTCTTAAACAACAACAGGCATCTCGCCACATCTTCATTGTTGCTGGCCACAATAGTGAACTCTTGCATCCATTTTGGATCTAAACTGTCGCATCCGTCTTAGGATTAAAAGCGCGCTATACAAATATTTGTTCATTGTCGGAGCGGATATGTTTATGGTAACGTATCCGTAGACCGAAATGTTTATCCCGAACAATATAAGCATATGTCCATTGTCGGAGCGGATAAGTTTATGGTAACGTGTCTGTAAACCGAAATGTTCAAACTAAACATGCAAGTCTATGTTCATTGTCGGAGAAGATAAGTTTACGGTAACGTATCTGTAAACCGAAATGTTCATCTCAAACACAACTATGCAAACATATGATTCATATCAAAGCAAATAAGTTAATGGTAACATTTTGTAACATACTTGAAAACCGAAATAAGTCATCTCAAACTAAACTACGCAAACATGTGTTCATTATCAAAATGGTCACGGTATCAAGACGATACAAGAAAATCATTAAGATTTATCGCCAAATAAGAAAGAACACTTAACGCTTCTCATAGATGCATTCATCAGACCCAAAGCGTTTTCTTAAAATGACATCCTACAATTATACGATCAAATGACAGCATGACAAAAGTAGTAGTTCGAAAAAGGACAACAACATGGATAAAGCCATCCAGGCACCAAAAAAAGTTTTAAACTAAACAAAAAGAGAGGATCGTAGATTTTTGTCTCTTCAGGATTCACAGTCTTCTCCTGCTCCGGATCAGTGGGCGCTCGGCTGCGTCTTCATATCCCCCGCGTTCTTTAGGCAATTTCTCCGCAAACTCCTCTGGCTCTTTGACAAGATCTGTGACTTTCTCCGGCTCATTGCTTTTCTTGGGAGATGGCTCGGGGTTCGTCTTCGAAGAGGAGTTGCCTTCGCTTGAATTTGGAGAAGTTGGACCTTCCGAAGTTTTCTTCAAACTTAGAACAGCTAAACCCAACGTTCCCCTGTTCGAACCAGAAAAATCCTTAACACCGACACTCGCAGTGGCCGTTTCCATAGGCTCACCATCATTGAGCTCCTTTAGGATGTTAGAAAATGCCTCGTGGGCTCCTTCTAGGTCTCCCTTCTGTTCGGCCAAATTCTTCGCCTCAGAGTCAAGAGATGGCGGCTCATCACTTTGAAGCAATCCTATGAACTTGAGATTGCCTTCGATCTGAGCAAGATCAGGCATATCTTCTTTTGGCTCACCTTCGATCTTGCCAAGAAGTTTTTGGCTCGGGAGATTTTGTCTTCATACATTGTCATCATCCCCCGCTTGGCCTCAATGTAAGCATCCCTCTTTGCCTTGCCAGATTCCAGCCGCATAATCCGCTCGTCGGCTTCTTTTCGATGCTTCTTGAGCCCCTCTATTTCGCCCTCAAGACTCTGGATTCTCTTAAGAGCCCTTTCTCGTTCGGCGGTGTGACTCGCCTCGATTTCTCTGAGCTTTCCATCAAGCTCAATAGCTTTCTTTCGGGCATCGTCAACTCTCTCCCTGTCCTTGTGAGCGTCGAATTCATACCCCAGCACCATCCTGTTAATATGGGCTATGAATTGCACATAAATAAAGATGTTATTTAACGACGAGATAAGCTAAAACGGCTCGGGTTTCAGCAACAAGATAAACTTAAACAATGACAAACGGCATACCTTGATGCCACGAAGAAACACCTCGTTATAGGACTTATCTCTAAGCAAGGTATCAGACGGAGGGAGACGATCACCCGGGCAGGTGATCTTCGAGAAGATGGCCGCAGATGCCGTAGCATCATTTTAAGCTCCGTCAACATTAATAGGCACGACAGATAGAGGGATTGCCTCGGGATAATCTGAGGTGCTTCGGTGCATCGTTGCTACTTCGACGCCTCGGATAACCCTTCACCCTTGTCATCTATCGATGACTGGTGTTTTCTACTCGGGCCATTCCTCTCTTTGGCCTTCCCTTTGCCTTTGTCCTTATGCGGCAACATGTGGGAGTCCGCGGGGCAAAGCCCTAACAAGACCCCTTGAGGAGCTAAGGGCTTAGGAATCTGCTAGGGGATTACAGGAAGAAACCAGCTCAGGGAGGAGAGTAGCATTAGTCTGAGGGTTCGGGGGTCGGATTTGACCCATTGCCTCGGCTTGCCTCGCCCTCTCTCTGGCTTCTGCTTCTGATTTAGCTTTAGCTGTGACTATGTCTCTAAACGTTGGTCTACCCATGGAATCAGCTGAAGGGTTGGAGGAATATGATTGTTCGACAGATTGACCTTCAAAGAGGGCTCGGGCTCTCTCCACTCGCTGAAGATTAAAATCTCTCTTCCAATTACACTTTCGAGCCGAAAGCGCTTCGTATACTATAGACAGATCGGGGGGCAACGAGAGTTGGAGATGGCGCGCTGCAAAAAGAGGAAACAAAGTAAGAAACCTAAAAAAAATTAACATATAGCAAAAAACCGAGCCGTAGCACAAAACAAACTACGGGTCGGCTACCAAGTTCTCCCCAGCTTTTCTTAATGGAGTGAAGACGTCTTGAGCCCACTGGCGCCTCGGTGACAGGAACAAAGAAAAAGTAACCCTCCCAGTTATCATCTTTGCTCGGGAAACCTACTATGATCTTCCTCTTTGCTTTAGTCCACACATAGTACTTCAATTCTCTCTTGTTACGACGTCTAAATTCGAGTATGCTTCTCAAGTGTTCGACTCCAATCTCAACACCGCATTTGTAACTCCTGACTAGAATGCCGACCAGATGTTTAATCCCCTGAGTGTTGATTTGGGCAATGGCCAAATTATGCTTCCATAAAAACCGCAAAATCACTTCGGGGATCGGGAACCATAGTAAACAGCTATAAAAGAAGCTCTCGTAGAGAGTAAAGTGATCGGGGGAGGATTATTGGCTCGGTCCGTCGTTGAGGGGATAACGAATTCAATTTCTTCCGAGATATTAAATCTCCGCCTAAGGGTTGCTAAAGAATCTAAGGTGGAGAGAGTGGAACCAGGCGGATCGGGTCGCTTCTTAGCTTTCCTCTTCCTTTGGGCTCGTCGAATAGGTCCTAACAAATGCTCCAGCTCTTGTCTTTCCATGACAAGATCGTACAACCAATCCTCTGGTTCAAGTTTTTCCTGCTCGGGATCCACTGTGTCGGCAAAAGAATTTACCGTCTTGTCAAAATGAGAGTCGCAAAGGTGAGGCACGTCAAATTCCAAAGGATGTCCGGCATTACTGTCAGCTCTCGAGGATTCGGAGAACATGACTTTCCTACCAAGAGTGGAAGGTCCTACCCCCGAACCGTTTGAATCGTCCAAATCCTCAGAAACATTCGCACCGAAAGAATCTGCTCGGCTACAACTTCGAGCGTTGAATGGATCGGTAGAGAAAGATGGTTCGAGAAATGAAGACTGGCATGTACTATCGAATAACCTGGCGTATGGCTCGGGTGACGTAGACGAAGACAACTGGGACATCCTTTGGGTTTGGAAATGGATCGGGGTCTTTGGAAGATAGACAAACTGTACAGGATCCCTAATAGCTCAGGAGAAAGGATCTAAATCTTCGAAGAATTGGAAAACAGATTGGGGTTCTCAATAGCTTATCGGAACAGATCGAAGCCTTCTAAGGATTGAAGAACAGATCAAGATCCTCTAAATAAATTAAAAGTCAGATCCAAATCCTCAAACAAATCACCAGAAAACTCAAGAAAGGCGACAGATGTTGGATAATTCCGTAACTTGAGGAGCAAGTTATCTCTTTCTAGAAGAAGCTAGAAGAGATAGAAAAAAAGGAAATACAAATAAGATCAAAATAGCATAAGTTTTGTAAGTTTTCCTTTTAATAATAGAATACGAAGAAGCTAAGTTCTATATAAATAAGAGGCTATGGAGAGTTGTTCCATAAGACCTTGAGAGAGATTTAGTTTTGAGAAGTTTCTAAATCAATAAAGGAAAGTTGTTCTTTAATATTTCAAGTTCATAGTTTGATTTGAATTGGTATCATAGCCTTAAGTCGAAGACTCGATCAAAATCTCGGTGATTAGTGGCTTTCATAACCAAGCATGGGGGATGAGATTCCACCACCACGAACCAAGGACCTTGGAGCTCCATCAATCCATTGTCCGATGTTAACATCGACAAACTACACGGTTTGGTCGATGCGAATAAAGATTACTCACCGAGTTAATGAAGTATGGGATACAATCGATCCAGGATCCATCAATCCAAAGAAAAACGACGTGCCGACGGCACTTCTATTCCAATCCATCCCCGAATCCCTCATACTTCAAGTCGGGGAACAGAACACGGCAAAGAAGCTATGGGACGCCATCAAATCGCGACACCAGGGAGCAAACCGGGTGAAGGAGGCGAGGCTTCAAACCCTTATGGCTGAACTAGATCGGTTGAAGATGAGTGATACCGACTCGGTTGATGACTTTGCGGGCAAGATCTTAGGCCTTGCAGCTCAATCGGCATCTCTTGGGGAAACGATCGATGAAACAAAGCTAGTGAAGAAGTTTTTAAAGGGACTTCCAAGAAACAAATTCATTTATATCGTAGCTTCCCTAGAACAAGTGTTAGACCTAAATGCAACAGGATTCGAAGACATTGTTGGGAGACTAAAGGCGTATGAAGAACGTGTAGGGGAAAAAAACTCAAAGTGAAGATCAAAGAAAACTAATGTTCTCAAACTCGAACAATAACCGTGGGGCCTTCAGAAATTTTCGAGGAGGAAATAGAGGAAGCTATAACAGAGGAGGTTTTAACCGTGGTGGTTATGGCAGAGGAAGTAATGGCGGTGATGGTTCCGGTAGAGGGTCGAGGAAGATCCAATTGGCAAACTCAAGGAGGAGAAACCGGAGACCATAAGCCAAAGAAGGATCTATCCAAGATAATTTGCTGGAGATGTGACAAGGCTGGTCACTATGCATCAACGTGTCCCGAGAAAGCAGCAGGACTACAAGAGACAAATTTACACGAGACCAAGAAGCTGAAGCTCTCTATGTTCATGAAGTGGTGTTCTTGAATGAAGATAAAGTGTTCCCAAACAACTATGACACTAACAATGAAAGTTTTTGGTACCTAGACAATGGAGCGAGTAATCACATGACTGGAAACAGGGATTTCTTCTCAAGCTTAGACGAAAACATCAAGGGAAAAGTAAAGTTTGGTGATGGTTCGTATGTTAATATTGTCGGGAAGGGTTCTATTTTCTTTGTAGGCAAGACTGGTGAAAGAAGAATACTCAAGTAAATCTACTTATACCCGACCTAAAGCATAACATTATAAGTCTCGGACAAGCAACGGAGAATGGGTGCGAGGTAAACATGAAAGGGGATGCTTTAATGCTAAGAGATCCACATGGAAGGTTGCTAGTGCGAGTAATAAGATCTCCAAATCGTCTCTACAAAACACCAATGGAAATAAGTTATCCGAAGTGCCTTTCTATTCAAGACGACGAAGCTACATGGACATGGCATGCTCAGTTAGGACACATAAGTCTTGTTGTTATGAATAACATGGTGAAAAAGGATATGGTTTCGGGATGCTGCAAGTACTACATGAGATGAATGTATGTGATGCATGTTTAGCCGGGAAACAAACGAGACACTCGTTCCCAACCAAAGCCACTTACCGTGCAACACAAGTATTGGAGTTGATTCATGGATATTTGTGCGGACCAATATCACCACCAACACTAGCGAACAATCGATATGTTTTTGTCTTGATAGACGACTTCTCGAGATACATGTGGATGACGCTATTGAAGGAGAAGAGTGAAGCTTTCGATCGGTTCAAAAGGTTTAAAGGATTTGTGGAGAAGCAAACCGGAATGTCTATTAAAACCTTTCACACCGATAGAGGAGGAGAGTTTACTTCAACTGATTTTAATCGATTTTCCAAAGAGAATGGAGTCGCTAGGCATCTAACCGCACCATATACACCACAACATAATGGTGTAGTTGAGAGAAGAAATCAAACGCTAATGGAGATGACAAGAAGCTTGCTTAAAGCAATGAAGATTCTGAATGATATGTGGGGAGAAGCCGTACGTCATTCAACATATCTCATCAATAGAGTTCCCACAAAATCTTTGCAAGGTCAGAGCCCGTATGAAAGTTTTTGGTCCAAGAAACCCAACATCAAACACTTAAGGGTTTTTGGATGTGTTGCTCACGTAAAGATCACGGGATCGCATTTGAAGAAGCTAGATGACTGGTCAAGAAGTGTGATCAATCTCGGAACAGAACCGGGCTCTAAAGCATACCGACTCTATGATCCACTTACAAGGAAGGTAATGGTAAGTAGAGATGTGTTATTTGACGAGAAAAAGGCATGGGATTGGTCGTCTACAACAACACAAGCAAACGGAGAACCCGGAATGTTCAAACTATCTCACGGAGGAATTATTGAATATGGAAACGGATACGGTAATAATCAAGACAACAACAATGATGATCACGATCCGGATCAAGAACATGAAAACCAAGAAGAAGAAGAGGAAGACGTGAATGTTGATGAAGGCGAAATTCAAGGAGCACAAAACCAACAAATCATGACAAGATATGGTCGCGCGATTAACAAACCAAGGTACCTCGATGATTATGCTTTACTAGCTGATCTAGAGAGCGAGAAACTCTTGTTAACCATAGACGGAGAACCCGAAAGTCCCCTTGAAGCCATAAAACTGCGAGAATGGGTTTAAGCAATGGAAGCGGAGTTGGATTCCATCACAAGAAACAAGACTTGGGAGCTTGTTAAGAAACCGGATGGCGTGAAACCTATAGGGTTAAAATGGATCTACAAGGTCAAGAGGAAAGCAGATGGATCGGTGAACAAGTATAAAGCGAGACTTGTGGCAAAAGGCTATGTACAACAACAAGGTATAGATTTCGAAGAAGCATTTGCACCCGTGGCACGGATCGAAACTATACGGTTACTTATATCACTTGCAGCGACAAAAGGATAGGAGATACATCACTTAGACGTCAGAATGGCTTTCTTAAATGGAGATCTAAATGAAGTGGTCTATGTAAGCCAACCCGAAGGTTTCATAAAACAAGGAGAAGAGAACCGAGTGTATATACTTTATAAGGCGTTATATGGACTAAGACAAGCTCCTAGAGCTTGGAATGTGAAGCTTGATCACGTCTTGAAGAAGATGAGCTTTAAGAGGTGTGTGAAAGAGTCGTCAGTTTATCTCAAGAAAACCGAGAATGATATATTGATTGTGGCGATTTATGTCGATGACTTGTTTGTAACGGGAACTACATGGAAGGTCATTGATCAATTCAAGAAAGATATGTCAAGAGAGTCTGAGATGTCGGATCTTGGAAAGTTAACATATTACCTTGGTATAGAAGTAATTCAAGGAGCCGATGGGATTCAAACAAAACAAGAAGGATATGCTCAAGGAATACTTGTAGATACTAAGATGGATTCATGTAACTTTACTCATGTACCAATGGAGTCAAATTTGAAGATCTCAAAGGCTGAGAATGAACAAGAGATTGATGCCACGGAGTATAGAAGAGCCATTGGATGTTTACGGTATCTCCTTCACACGAGACCCGACATGGCATTTGATGTAGGTGTTCTAAGCCGGTACATGCAAAGCCCGAGAGAGTCGCACGGACAAGCTCTCAAACACGTGTTAAGGTATGTAAAAGGAACGACTAACTTAGGCTTGCATTTCAAGAGAGACGGGTCAAGGAGAGTGATCGGATATAGTGATAGTAGTCATAATATCGATGTTGACGATGGTAGAAGCACTTCGGGACACGTCTTCTACCTCGGCACGTCACCAATCACGTGGACTTCACAAAAGCAACCCACCATTGCGTTATCCTCATGCGAAGCTGAGTTTATGGCGGCAACGGAAGCCGCAAAGCAAGCTATATGGCTTAAGGAATTGATGAAAGATATTCTTTGTATAGACGAGAAGGTCATACTAAAGATCGACAACAAGTCGGCCATTGCTCTTACCAAGAATCCGGTGTTTCATGGAAGGAGCAAGCACATACTCTCTAAATATCACTTCATCCGAGAGTGTGTGGAGAATAAGCAAATTGAAGTGGAGCATGTTCCCAGCATGGAGCAAAAGGTGGACATACTTACCAAGCCGTTGGCAAGAATCAAGTTTAAAGAGATGAGGAGTTTAATCGGAGTTGAAGAAATCAAGCTTCCCGGAGTTTAAGTTGGAATTAAGGGGGAGAATGTTGGATAATTCCGTAACTTGAGGAGCAAGTTATCTCTTTTTAGAAGAAGCTAGAAGAGATAGGAAAAAAGGAAATACAAATAAGATCTAAATAGGATAAGTTTTGTAAGTTTTCCTTTTAATAATAGAATTAGGAGAAGCTAAGTTTTATATAAATAAGAGGCTATGGAGAGTTGTTCCATAAGACTTTGAGAGAGATTTAGTATTTGAGAAGTTTCTAAATCAATAAAAGAAAGTTGCTCTTTAATCTTTCAAGTTCATAGTTTGATTTGAGCGGAGCTAATTAAAGATGGATCAGGGAACTCAAATGGGTCGGCGGCGAAGGAGGAATAACAGAGGCCCTAGCTAAGCAAAAAATAAAGAGAGAAAGAAGAGAGAGGTTACCTGTTTTGGAGAATTTTTTGGAGAAATGAAGTTGTAAAAGATTGGGAGGCATCACAGTTTATATAGACAAGTAGTGACGTTATACACCTCGGGAATCAGCAGAAACATTTAGACTCCCCGAGAAAAGTATGCCAAAGTCTGTGGAGGCTCTCGAGCAGAATTTGTTCTATACGGCAAACCCCGAGCCAAACTCTTGACATAATCACTCGGTGGCACATAGCAAAATAAAATGGCTAGGGGGCTTAACCGAAACACTCCAACGGCTCGGCATTTTCACTACAAATTCGGCTAGGGATGTTAACTTTAGAACAGTCTTTATCTCGACATTTTCAGCTTTGAAACTGACGAGCTGGGGCTAACTTTTGGGGTCATTTTCACCCACCTGAAGTTAACGGATGAGAAAAGGTATAAAAACTGCTCGGTGTCAACTGAGTGTGGGAGTCGAAACTCGCACAACCAAAACTTGTAAAGAGATTTAGGGATTCGACAAACTTCTATGTAAAGAAACCAAGAAACTAAGATCCAAAGATGGAGATTTTATTCAAGCTGTTTCGAAAGCTATTTGTAAAGTAATAAGCGTTTGGCTAGGTCAATTTTTTGGATCCCCTTTTCAAAGAGGTACATTGCCTATTTATACACAAATAGGTCGGCTAGGTTTCTTCCTAAACGAAAAAGGAAAACTTCCTTATTCTTCGGAATTTCCTCTATGGTTTTCATGGGCTTCTTTCTTTGCCTCATCGCCTCGGCCCACCAATGTCTTGTGGCTCATTGCCTCATTCTAAGACGTTGGGCTTGTTGCTTTGTTGGATCATCGATGGGCTGGCTCGTCGCCCATTTCTCCTTGATGCCGAGCTGAGGGTTTTGGTTCGCCAACATGTTGGCTCGTCACCGTTCTGCTGGTTTGCCAACATGTTGGCTCGTCACCAAGTATTTGGCTTGTCTCCTACTCATTCCACTGCCTAGCCAAGATGTTGGCTCGTCACTTCTTCTTCCTGCTGCCTAGCCAAGATGTTGGCTTATCACCATTTCACCCTGCTGCCTAGCCAAGATGTTGGCTCGTCATTACTCCTTGCTACCGAGCCAAGATGTTGGCTCATCACCATTTCTCCATGCTGCATTGTCGCCGAGCCAAGTTTGGCTTGTCACTGCCTCTTCCTACTGCCTAGCCAAGTTTGGCTCGTCCTCTCTTCTCCTTTGCTACCGAGCCAAGTTTGGCTCGTCACTACTTCTTCCTGCTGCCTAGCCAAGATGTTGGCTCGTCATTACTCCTTGCTACCGAGCCAAGATGTTGGCTCGTCACCATTTCTCCATGCTGCATTGTCGCCGAGCCAAGTTTGGCTTGTCACTGCCTCTTCCTACTGCCTAGCCAAGTTTGGCTCGTCCTCTCTTCTCCTTTGCTACCGAGCCAAGTTTGGCTCGTCACTGCTTCTTCCTGCTGCCTAGCCAAGATGTTGGCTCGTCACCATTTCACCCTGCCGCCTAGCCAAGATGTTGGCTCATCGCACACTTCTTCCTGCCTGCTGAGCCAAGTTTGGCTCGTCTCCTTCTGCTTCATGCTGCTGAGCCAAGTTTGGCTCGTCTCCTTCTGCTTCATGCTGCCGAGCCAAGTTTGGCTCGTCCCCTTCTGCTTCATGCTGCCGAGCCAAGTTTGGCTCGTCTCCTTCTGCTTCATGCTGCCGAGCCAAGTTTGGCTCGTCTCCTTCTGCTTCATGATGCCGAGCCAAGTTTGGCTCGTCACCGATTCTCCCTGCTTCCGAGCCAACAGGGGTGTTGGCTCGTCTCCTGCTTTTTCCATTGCCTAGCCAAGTTTTGGCTTGTCGCTTACTTTCCTCCATACTTAGTATTTTTAGCGGTTGATCTCGATGGGGTGAAAACTGACCCCAACAGTTAGCCCTCCAGCTCGGCAGTATTACTGGTAATAGTGACGAGGTGAAAAGTCAAGATCGAGATCAACTCTGTTTGGGCTACCGAGCCAGCTTTGTGGTGAAGTTGTCATCCGGGCATTATTGACACATGCCGAGCCGAACTGAGTGTTACCAAGGTGTTTTATTTCCGAGCCAACACTGGAGTATCGTATCACCGAGCCAAACCCCTTGACGTGTTGCTGATTCATCTTCGATTGCGTTGCCGAGCCACTTTGGCATGTGATATATTTGTTTTTATATTGCTGAACCGACACCTTTGTCATGCTGCCGAGCCAACTTATCATTCGTTCGACCGAGCTGTTTCGGCTTAGATTGTTATTTCACCGAGCCGTCTTCTTCTGATATGCTGCCGAACCATCCCAATAAGTGATGTGTTTTCGGCTCGGCAGTAATGTTGGCTTGAAGTGTCTCTGTTCATGATTACAACTTTATTGGGAACTGTAAGCATTTCGCATGTTCTCGAGGCTGCGTGGCGTCACGCGCTGTAATTCCATGCTTCTTTATATTCAGATCTTTGTCTCACTTCCTCATAACTCACCTTTCTTCATTTCCGAAAAATCAGGTAGCTCTCTTCTCTCTCCTCTTTTCTCTTTTTTTGTTTAAGTAGTTGGCTAGGGTTTCATCGATTCTTCTGTTCCGCCGCCGCCACTATTGAATTTTCCGACCCATCTTCAAACGTGGCTCGGCGTCTTCTTGCATTTTCCGATCCACCTTCAAATTCTTCCGGCGAGATCTTGTATTTTCTGAGCCATCTTCAAACTTCCACGGTGGATGCTTGAGTTTTCCGACCCGATCTTCTCTGTCTCCGAGCCAAAATTACTCGTGTCGAGTGTGTCTCCGAGCCAAAATTATTTCCAAATTTTTGCTAAGTGTTCAGTTTGTTTCCGAGCCAAATTCCTCGATCTTATATCGCCGAGCCAAAATCCTCAATGTCTCATATCGTCGAGCTGGAAGATTCTATTGGTTCGGCAACTTCTGCTTCACTGCTGGGACGAAAGATGGTTTTATCTCCAGAGGTTTCCGAGCCAGCTGGGCCTAGTTCTCCGCGGGGTCGACTGCAGATTGTTCTCCCATCTCTGATAGACGAAGCATTTGATGCCGAGGCGGATGCCGAGGCAGCCTTGATACAAAGGGCTCTCGAAGAGTTTAAAGCCGAGCCAACAGAATATGTTATTGACGAGGCCGAAAAAATGCGTTTGGAGAGATTGTTTGCGAGCCACCAGGCTAGCACATCGACGAGGCGAAAGCCTAAGAAAAAAGCTCCAAAGAGACGACCCGCCCACCTGGTTCGTCTTTATGCACTGTTGAATCTTTGGAGGCACTGAGGCATCGTTTTAATATCTCAGAGGATGTAGATCTGATTGTTCCAGCCTCAACAGACCGAGCCGAATCTCCTCCACCCGGGTATTTCACTCTCTATGAGAGTTTTTTCTACGGTTGTCTGCTCTGGTTTCCGATCCCTAGCTTGATCGTCCGCTTTCTGTACAAGCATGGGTTAGCGCCGAGCCAAATTACGCCTCGTGGGATGCGTCATCTAGTTGGGATCCTGGTTCGGAGCTATGAGTGTGACGTGACTGTTCGTATTTCCCACCTTCGACAGTTTCTTGAGTTCCGAAAGATCAAGAACTCCCGAGCCTATTACATTTCCAATAAGAAGCAAAGGAAGATTATCGAAGGCTTCCGAAGCAAATATGGAGACTGGGGGAACTATTTTTTCTTTGTTCCTATCAACGATGCTACAGTCGAAGCCAAAAGCATCCATTACGTAAAAACGGAGTGGGGAACCATTGGTGGGCGAGCCGTAGACTTTTCAGGAGATTTGCTAATGTTTTTCTTCGTAGCGAGCTGACCATTGATTCCTCTTCTTTGTTTTTGCAGTTCGGCAGATTCTCCCACGTTACCCGGAAGACACGCTCTCGCTTCGGAACACACTTGCCGAGAGAAGGTGCCATTGGGAAAAACATTTTTCCCTGAAAAGAGTCGAAAAAGCCCGAGCCACTTTCGCCGGTGTTGAAGTTTCTGACAGCTCGGAATCCGACTCTCCAGAGCCAAGTCCCCTAAGAAGAAGAAATATGGGAAAAAGGTTGACCATCCATGACAAGCAGGCTCTGAAGGAGAAAGAAGCGGCTGGCCGAGCTGGTGAAATAGCTAACACAAGCGAACAAACAGCCGAGCCAGTTGCCGAGATGCTTGGCCGAACCGTGACTAAAATGGAGGCACATCTTCTCTCCGAGCCGTCAGCCTTGGACGCCGAAGCCAGGGAAGTGGTTTCCGCTATCGTTCCTGTTGCTAGGCCTTCTGGCTCGGCGTTTGTCCAACACGACGGTGATGGGAAGAAACGAGCTGCCTCCGAGCCTGAGAAAGAAAAAGCCAAGGAAAAGCAGAAGAGAAAACGCCAGAGACATACCGATCCAACTCCTGCTGAGCCAAGGCCGTCGTCTCTCGGACAAGAAGGATCCGCACCGATCTGTAACGACGCCGAGGCTTCAGCGACCCTCTTCTCGCAGGTTCGCTGCTCGGGAGACAGACTACCGTCTGTCGATGTCCTCTCTCATGGCGATTTGTACACGGACATGTCGCTCCGAGGCACCAAGGTATTTCGCAGATTCAATGTTTTACCAAGAAAAAGAACAAAAACTTTTAAGTGCTGATTGTTTCTTCTTATGGCCAGTTTGTTGCTTCCATAAACAAGATCGTCGCCGCCTTTGAGCAAGACGTGCGGAAGGACAGGCGCCAAATCGAGGATGCTCAGAAGGACGTGTCTTTCCTCCGAAGCAGGGTTGCCGAGCTGGAAGGCAAACATGCTGACGAGCTGGCGACTGCTGCAGCTCGGATCGAAGCTCTCGAGAAAGATAAGGCGTTCCTTAAGGAAGAGTGGAACAAAGCCGGTGATTTGGCAATGAGGATAGACCGCTCCAAGCAGAAAAAGGCTGCTGAAATTGAATCCTTGAAGAGGCAACTCACCGTCGTAAATGCTTTGCACGAGGCAAATGTGAAGAAGGCGTAGAAAGCAGCGAGGCGGGAGGTATCTGAGAGATTCCAGGAGCGGCTTGCTAAGATTGAGAAGAAAATATGCGAGCTGAGAGAGGCGAAAGAGAAGGAGCTCGATCTGGCCCAGGTTGACAGCAATCTTCAGTTGCTCGAAATTCTGCAGAGAGAGGATGCGCCTGCCCTCGACTCCGAGGTGGCAAAACTAACGGGCTGGAGGGCTGATCTGGCCGAGGCAGCTGATGAGTTCGAGAAGATCGAGGCCGAGCTGAAGAAAGATCTGACGTTATCTCCTGTTTCTTCAGAGTCCACGGGCACTCTCTTGGGGAGCGAACCAATTGAGAACGCGGCGGCGAACGTTGGTGTTGCAGATTTTTTTGGCTCGAACGCTGGTACGCCTGGGATTGCTGCTCTCGCTGCTGAGAAACCTTCCGAGCCAGATCCTCTTGGATGATCTTTCTCTCTTCTAACTTAAAAACTCCTTTCTTTTGCTTTGGTATATTTGTTTTTAAGACAAGCGCCTGGACGGCTTTATCCAACTCTTTTATATGGTAATTTTGCTAAGTCTTGTAACGTTTGCCATACGTTGGCATGAACTCTCTTATCCCTTGCTGGGAATATCTATTTATGTTCTCGTTCGTCTTTTTGATGTGATATTGCGAACCATCTTTGTTTAGTAAAGGAGATGGTTAGTCCCTATGGGGGTCGCCCATTTAGGTTTAGTATTATGTTTCTGAGATGTTTATGACCAGTGTACCAAGAGGTGTTTACTGGGTTTTTAGAGTTTAGTTTGAGTGTCAAGACTTGCGAGTTTTCGACTTACGGGTCCCTCTCAAAGATAAACTTGTAAGAATATCATCCAGGATATACCTTTGGATATTAGACTAGGATATACCCAATCGAAATTTGTATAGCGCGCTTTCATACCCGTAAGAGGGTGTTAAGAACCTTTAATCCCGTATAGAGATAATGGTTAAAATCCATAAAGGATGTGGTTGTCCGTCCGTTGTGGCCAGCAACGGACGAGGTGATGAATATCCGTGAAGGATGTAAAGATGTAACTCGTGTAGACTAAGTGACACGAGTTTACTTAGAAAAAATTTGGAGTTATTACCTTTAAAGAGTGATGCGAGGTGTGGGAGTATACATGTATACGTACCCACCCCCCCCCCTTTTTTGAGGAGGGGGACAACTGAACCCATCCGAAGATGAGCTGCCTACGTACCCTTTTCAGGGATCAAGTCATCCCGTAGTTCATGTGAAGTGATTTAGTGGTAATACCTCTTTAGGTGCATTGCGTTCCA
Source organism: Pseudoturritis turrita (assembly GCA_900406555.1). Lineage (NCBI taxonomy): Eukaryota > Viridiplantae > Streptophyta > Magnoliopsida > Brassicales > Brassicaceae > Pseudoturritis > Pseudoturritis turrita. The sequence continues at coordinate 109,042 of OVBL01000933.1, read as the reverse complement.
AGATCTTGGTACCGGAATATCAGACATGTTTGAGAGCTCGTATACTCCGGGTCTGACTGTCTTGGTGATTTTGTAGGGTCCTTCCCAGTTTGCTCCTAGTTTGCCAGCGTTTCTTTCGGCTGTGTTCTGAAAAACTTTGCGGAGAACCACATCACCTTCTTTGAACTTGCGACTTCTGACGTTGGTGTTGTAATACTTAGCTGCTGCCTGTTGATAATTCTGAATCCGAACCAGTGCCTGATCCCTTCGTTCGTTAACCAAGTCCAACTCATCGAGTAGCATGAGGTGATTCAGTCCTTCCTGTCCAGAAAGAAGTCTGCGGCGGACTCCAGGGAATTGGACCTCGGCTGGGATGACACATTCGGTACCATGGACAAGAGCAAAGGGTGTTTCTCCAGTGGCACGTCGCGGAGTGGTTCGGTGTGACCATAATACTCCTTCGAGTTCATCTGCCCAGCGTCCCTTCTTTGCATCAAGGCGTTTCTTCAATCCATCCAGGATGGTCTTGTTTACTGCCTCTGCTTGTCCATTCCCTTGTGGGTAGCGTGGCGTAGACTTGCTGAGTCGAATCTTCCATTTTTTGCAGAAGGCTTCAAACCTTGTAGAGATAAATTGCGAGCCGTTGTCCGTAACAATTTCGTAGGGAACTCCATGTCGGCATAAGATATTTTTCCAGACGAAATTTTCGACTTGGGCATCCTTTATGTTGGCGTAAGAATCTGCTTCTACCCATTTTGAGAAGTAATCTGTCAAAACCAGCAAGAACCTCTTTTGTTTGGACCTATGCAGAGGCCCGACGATTCCATTGACCAGCGCATGAAAGGGTAGGGCGCTGAGATTGATGATAGCAGCTCTGTAGGTTGATGAATCATTGGGGCATGTCGTTGGCATTTTTCGCACCTGGCAGAGAACTTTTCACAGTCCTTCACCATCGTTGGCCAATAGTATCCATGACGCTTGATCTTGATCGCCAAGGCTCTTCCACCGGAGTGATTGCCACACGAGCCATTATGGACCTCTTCCATGATGTTTCTTGCTTCGGCACCTTCGACGCAAGCCATCAGTGGTCCTGAGAATCTCCACTTGAAGACGTTTCCATCTAAGAGAACATATCGAGCAGCTTGAGCTCTGAGTTTTCTAGCAGCCCACTTATCTGATGGTGTCTCGCCGTCCATGATGTATACGCGAATTGCTCCCATCCATTCTTTGTCGCATCCGTAGTCCGTTTCTGTTTGTTGTGGGTCTTCCTCCATGTCCGCTACTTCATTTGGCCGGAGGCTCCGTTTCAGGTTCTTCCCCTATTTCAATTGCCTTGTCTTCCAATGGTGGCGTCACGTTCTGGTCATCCGGATTGGCGGTGTCGGTGCTGCCCTTTTCTGCAAGGCTTGGCCCAGATATTCCTCCGGCTCGAACAGCGGTTTGAGAGCGAGTGACCGCGTTCACGGTGTCAGGGAGGCTGATACTTGGGTTTTTGATGAATTCCACTGGAATTATTCTTTTCAAATCCGGATCGGAGGTGGATGCGAGTGCTGCTAGCGCGTCTGCCGAAGTATTTTCCCCGCGTGGTATCCGTGTTAATGTGAATTCTTCAAACTGTGCAGCCAGTCCTTTGACAATCTTTAGATAAGCTTCCATTCGGTCGTCTCTGGCTGTGTACTCGCCGCTAACTTGGTTGACCACCAGCTGTGAATCGCAGTAGGCTTGGACGTGCGAAACCTTGAGTCCAAGAGCAAGTCTCATTCCAGCTATCAAAGCTTCATATTCTGCCTCGTTATTAGATGCACGAAAACCCAGGCGGAATGACTGCTCGAGGATTTCGCCTGTTGGAGAGGTTAACCGTATTCCCACTCCGATCCTTGTTTTGATGATGATCCATCCGCGTGAAGCCTCCATATTGTGCTCGGAGCCGGCTCTTCTATCACTTCCTCTGGGAGTTCTATCAAGAAGTCGGCTAGGACTTGAGATTTGGCGCAGGTTCTGCTTCGATATTCGATGTCATATTCGCTCAGCTCTATTGCCCACTTTGCCAATCTCCCGGACTGGCTAGGGCTATGCAAGATGGATCGCAGTGGGAAGGTAGTCAAAACTACAATCGAATGTGACTGGAAGTATGGTCTCAGTTTTCGAGCGGACATTACCACAGACAATGCCAGCTTTTCCATCTGTGGATACCGTGTTTCAGCGTCGGTGAGAGTTTGACTAACATAAAAAATTGGCTTCTGCTCGCTGCGCTCTTCCCTGATGAGTACACCACTTACCGCCGTGGCCGAAACGGCCATGTATAGAAACAGTGGCTCGCCTTCTACCGGTTTCGTAAGTACTGGAGGGCTGGCTAGGTACTCTTTCAGCTGTTGAAACGCCTGCTCGCATTTTTCTGTCTATTCAAACTTCTTGTTCCCACGTAGCGTATCGTAGAAAGGCAAACATTTATCAGTTGACCGAGAGATGAAACGATTCAGCGCGGCGACCCGTCCAGTTAGCCTCTGGACTTCGCGTTTTGTCTTCGGCAATGCCATCCGTACGAGCGCATCAATCTGCTTGGATTGGCTTCAATTCCATGGTGGGTGACCAGATATCCAAGGAATTCTCCAGACATGACCGCGAATCTGCACTTGGTTGGGTTCAGCTTCATGTTATGCAGATTCAGTTGCTTGAAATATTCTTCCAGGTGAGCTACGTGATCCTTCTCCTCTAAAGACTTCACCAGCATGTCGTCTATGTAAACTTCCATTGTCTTCCCCAGTTGGCCAGCGAACATTCGGTTTACTAATCGCTGGTAGGTGGCTCCAGCATTTTTTAGGCCGAACGGCATAACTTTGTAGCAGTATATCCCGCGGTCTGTGATGAACGCCGTCTTCTCGTGATCGTCTGGGTTCATTAGGATTTGGTTGTATCCGGAGAAGGCATCCATAAATGAAAGGAGTTTGTTGCCTGCTGTCGCTTCCACCAATCGATCAATATGCGGCAGCGGAAAGCTGTCTTTGGGGTAGGCTTTGTTCAAGTCGTGAAATCCACGCATACACGCCATTTCCCATTTTTCTTCTTAACCACCACAGGGTTAGCGAGCCACTCTGGATACTTTGCTTCGACTATTGATCCCACACGTAGTAATCGTTCCACCTCGTCATTCACTGCTCGTGCTCTGTCCGGACCAAGTTTTCGCCTTTTCTGTTTGACGGGTTTAAAGGTTGGGTCCACGTGCAGCTCGTGGCACGTTACGTTGATGCTGATGCCGGGCATATCTTCAGCTTCCCATGCGAAGGTGTGGAGGTTCTTTTTAAGGAAAGAAACCAGCACTCCCCTTATTGGATCTTTCAGCTCGGCCCCTATTTCGACACAGCGTTCTGGGTGATTGCCATCTATGTTCACCGAGACGACGGGGTCGCAAGTTGGTTTGCTTTCCCTCTCGCGATCCTCCGTGATCTGTAATTGCTATAAGAGTTTGGCCAACTCCTTCTCGGGTTCCCTGTCCGTCTTATCTTCTTTCTCCTGGTGGTGGTTTCTGTGACGGGGTTCCTAAGTTTGTGTTCGGCTAGGAAACATATGCGGGATTCCTTTTGGTTTCCCCAAATTGTTTTTATTCCCCCAGGAGTCGGAAATTTGATGCAGAGGTGATAGGTCGACGGTACAGCTCGCATCGAGTTTATCCAGGGTGTGCCCATGATCACATTGTAGATCGCAGGATGATCTGCAACCGAAAACTCCACTATCTTGGTTACCTGTTCAGCTTGGACAGGGAGTTTTATTGTTCCAAGGGTCATGGTCGTCTCTCCCGAGAATCCAGTTAAAGGCTTCGGCGCGGCTGTGATTTTGTCCAGGTCTATGTTCATCCTTCTGAGAGCCTCCCGGAAGATCACATCTACGGAGCTTCCTGTGTCTATGAGAACTCGGGCGACATCGCAATCATCAACGATCAATTCTATCACGAGGGGGTCATTATGTGGTCGGTCGATGCCGGTGGTCTCCCTTTCTTCGAATGAGATAACGTCGTTGGGAAGTTTGGAGGGTGCTGACCAATTTACACTCGCATCGGCTCGCCGCTGGAAAGCTTTGATTGAAGACACCGTATCCGAACAGTATTGTGATCCGCCCATGATCATATTTATTCTTCTTCGAGAACCTGACTGCGTTGCCTCGTCATCTCGTCTTCCTCGCTTGGGCATATCAACATTTTGACTTATCTGGTTCGGCTGATCTTTTTTGCCTTCTTGCTCGAAGTCCTTTAAGCTGACTGCGCTACCGAGTTCTCCGGCTACCAGCTTTTCCGCGAGCTTCATTCCCAAGGTTCGGCAATTGGCAGTTGAATGACCGTGCATATGATGAAATTCGCAGTAAGCTTTTTCGTCGTACGAACTTTGACTCCGTGTCCAGGTGTTCCAGGATGTTTTACCTCGGCTCGTTCCCACCTGGTAGTTATGGGCTCCTCCAAAATTAGGTCTCTCGTGATGTACATACCCGTTTCCTTGAATACTCTTCTTATGAGGAGGTTGGCTTGGCATTTGGAAAGAACGGTTCGTCGCTTTGGCGGGTCCATACTTCTGAGACAAAACCTTCATCTCTTCTTCGTTGACTATGAAATCTGAGGCTCGGTGCAGTGCGTCCTGGATTGATATTGGTGTGTTCAGAGCAATCTCTTTTCGGAATTCGGATTCGTACCACATAGCCCTTTTTAAAGCGAGCACAGCGGCTTTGTCACTGACGACTTCAACTTTTGACATCACTGCTTTAAATCTCCCTATGAAGCTTCGCAATGTCTCCGTAGGCCCTTGAGTCAATGTCCATAGGTCGGCATCTGAGGCTCCTCGATCCATAAACATGGAGTAGTGCTTCAAGAAGGCGGCTGATAGCTGCTGGAAATCATCAATGGAGTTCCGCTCTAATCTTGAAAATCATTGGAGGGCTGCACCCTTTAGATGTTCCACAAATACCAAGCAGAAACCGGCATCTCTCTCCTTTTCTCTAAAATTGGCTCGGCCCATTGCTATGATAAACGCCGTTATGTGTTCCTTTGGGTCGGTTGTCCCTTCGTAGACTGGGACTTTGATCTTTCCTGGGTCGGAGACCCTTGCCTTGGTAATTCGGGCTGTAAACGGTGTATTGTGCGCTTCTTCCAATACGCGGTCAATCTCTGGGACTTTACTGGTTGCCTTGTGCACCTGGGATCGGACGGCTTTCATCTCAGCAGTGGCTCGAATCAATGAGGCTCGGATTTCGTCCAACTCTTCACTCTGGGCTCGGCTCGTTGGACCCACAGGAGATTTTCCTCTTCCTCTGCCGAATTCCTGGCTCGGTTTAGGTTAATATTGCCTTCGCTGGCTCGGGGTTCTGTTGTTGCTGGTGCGAATCCCTCGTCGGCAAGATTTTCTACGTTGTGGTCTCCTTCTTCGTCAAGGACGATTGCTGTAGCCGATCCAACGTTGGTGCGTAAGTCATATCCATCACTGGTTCCTCTTGCGCCTCGGGTCAGCCGGGGTAGCTCGGTGATATTTGATCTTGTCACCGCGGGTGCCTGCTCATTTGTTGGATGTGACGGTGGTAATCCCCCCAAAGTCCTTAGTGCGTCGCGCGGTGTTGAAAAATCCAGGGCCGTCGGGTTTAGGCCAAGCCGCCTGGTTATTCTGCTAACAGGTGGGTTCATAGTTGAGCCGACTCCTCCAGATCGTATATTTCTGGCTCGGCTATCGGTTACTAGTGACTCAATTCTCTCTGTTAGCGAGCTGTTCAGCTTGTCTTGCTCCTCGGCCTTCTTCAGCAACGCGGTCATCATGTTCTTCAATTCTGTTAGAGTTTCTGTGGTGCCATCCGTGTTCGCTGGAGGCAGATTGGTTCCTGTCCTAGGAGGATCGACGCCGGTGTTGCTCGCATCGTCACCGCTTCGGTCTCCGTCGGTAGTCATCGCTTCAGATCTCGTATTAAGTGGTTCTAAGGTGTCAGAAAGTTTAAGTAGTTCCCCACAGATGGCGCCAAATTGTGGGAGTCGAAACTCGCACAACCAAAACTTGTAAAGAGATTTAGGGATTCGACAAACTTCTATGTAAAGAAACCAAGAAACTGAGATCCAAAGATGGAGATTTTATTCAAGCTGTTTCGAAAGCTGTTTGTAAAGTAATAAGCGTTTAGCTAGGTCAATTTTCGGATCCCCTTTTCAAAGAGGTACATTGTCTATCTATACACAAATAGGTCGGCTAGGTTTCTTCCTAAACGAGAAAGGAAAACTTCCTTATTCTTCGGAATTTCCTTTATGGTTTTCATGGGCTTCTTTCTTTGCCTCATCGCCTCGGCCCATCAATGTCTTACGGCTCATTGCCTCATTCTATCTAAGACGTTGGGCTTGTTGCTTTGTTGGATCATCGATGGGCTGGCTCGTCGCCCATTTCTCCTTGACGCCGAGCTGAGGGTTTTGGTTCGCCAACATGTTGGCTCGTCACCGTTCTGCTGGTTTGCCAACATGTTGGCTCGTCACCAAGTATTTGGCTTGTCTCCTACTCATTCCACTGCCTAGCCAAGATGTTGGCTCGTCACTTCTTCTTCCTGCTGCCTAGCCAAGATGTTGGCTCGTCACCATTTCACCCTGCTGCCTAGCCAAGATGTTGGCTCGTCACTTCTTCTTCCTGCTGCCTAGCCAAGATGTTGGCTCGTCACCATTTCACCCTGCTGCCTAGCCAAGATGTTGGCTCGTCACTTCTTCTTCCTGCTGCCTAGCCAAGATGTTGGCTTGTCACCATTTCACCCTGCTGCCTAGCCAATATGTTGGCTCGTCACTTCTTCTTCCTGCTGCCTAGCCAAGATGTTGGCTCGTCACCATTTCACCCTGCTGCCTAGCCAAGATGTTGGCTCGTCACTTCTTCTTCCTGCTGCCTAGCCAAGATGTTGGCTCGTCACCATTTCACCCTGCTGCCTAGCCAAGATGTTGGCTCGTCACTTCTTCTTCCTGCTGCCTAGCCAAGATGTTGGCTTGTCACCATTTCACCCTGCTGCCTAGCCAATATGTTGGCTCGTCACTTCTTCTTCCTGCTGCCTAGCCAAGATGTTGGCTCGTCACCATTTCACCCTGCTGCCTAGCCAAGATGTTGGCTCGTCACTTCTTCTTCCTGCTGCCTAGCCAAGATGTTGGCTCGTCACCATTTCACCCTGCTGAGCCAAGTTTGGCTCGTCTCCTTCTGCTTCATGCTGCCGAGCCAAGTTTGGCTCGTCTCCTTCTGCTTCGTGCCGCCGAGCCAAGTTTGGCTCGTCTCCTTCTGCTTCGTGCTGCCGAGCCAAGTTTGGCTCGTCTCCTTCTGCTTCATGCTGCCGAGCCAAGTTTTGCTCGTCTCCTTCTGCTTCATGCTGCCGAGCCAAGTTTGGCTCGTCTCCTTCTGCTTCATGCTGCCGAGCCAAGTTTGGCTCGTCACCGATTCTCCCTGCTTCCGAGCCAACAGGGGTGTTGGCTCGTCTCCTGCTTTTTCCATTGCCTAGCCAAGTTTTGCTCGTCGCTTACTTTCCTCCATACTTAGCATTTTTAGCAGTTGATCTCGATGGGGTGAAAACTGACCCCAACAACCACTTCTGGAACATCATATAATAATGTAGAAGAAGTTGGAGATGAACCTAGACGTAGAAAAAGAGCTCGTAAAAAAAATCTTTTGGTGACGATTTCTTAATGGTCTTTCTCCTAGAAAATGAACCGAGAACATTAACTGAAGCCATGTCTACACCAGATGCACCTTATTGGACGGAAGCAGTCAGTAGTGAAATCGAATCCATTATGCAACACCATACATATGAGTTAACCGATTTACCACAAGGGTTTAAACCTCTAGGGTGTAAATGGATTTTCAAAATAAAATTGAAAACCGATGGCGCAATTGATAAGTACAAGGCTAGGCTTGTGGTGCAAGGTTTCCGGAAAAAAAAAGAAGGCTTGAATTTCTTTGATACTTATTCTCTGGTAACGAGAATAACTTCAATCAGAATACCAATATGCATTGCAGCCTTACGAGATCTCGAAATCCATCAAATGGATGTGAAAACTGTCTTTCTAAATGGTGATTTAGAAGAGGAGATTATATGAAATAACCCGAAGGATTTGTTGTCCCAAGACAAGAACATAAAGTATGTATACTTGTGAAGTCGTTGTATGAACTTAAATAATCTCCAAACAATGGCATGAAAAGTTTGACAATGTCATGATGTCAAATGGTTTCGGCATTAATGAATGTGATAAGTGCATAAACATCAAAAGTACTCCACATGAGTATATTTTGTTCTGTTTGTGCATTGATCGCATGTTCATTATTGGTAGCAATAAAGACATGATCGATCAAACTAAGAACTTGCTAAGTGGCAAGTTTGATATGAAAGACATGGGACTAGCATATGTCATTATAGGGATTAAAATCACTAGAACTTCTGAAAGAATAATCTTGTCTCAAACTCATTATGCTGAAAATATACTTGAGAGATTCAAAAACTACTCAAGTGGGAATGCAAAACCTCCCGTTGACCCGAATCTTCACTTGACAAAAAATTCAGGTGAAGCAATGTCACAATTAAAGTATGCACGTGTAATCGGAAGTCTTATGTACTTAACCAATTGTACTAAACCCGATTACTGAGTCATTATATGAGTAATCCAGATCATACACACTGGAAAGCTATAACTAGAGTATTGCACTACGTATGTTATACTAAAATTTATGGGCTGCACTATGATAAAGAACCGACAGTTTTGGAAGGGTACAATGACGCCAACTGGATTTCCGATTCCAAAAACTCAAAATCCATAAGTGGATATGTCTTTACGCTAAGCGGTGCAGCAATGTCTTGGAAATCTTCCAAACAAACTCCGTTGGCCAGATCGACTATGGAATATGAGTTCATAGCTTTAGACAAAGCTGCAGAGGAAGCAGAATGGCTTCAGATTTTTTTGGAAGATATTCCAATGTGGGATAAACCAGTGCCGGCATTACGTGTACACTATGATAGCCAATCGTTTATTGCCCGAGCACTGGGTAATTTCTATAATCGTAAATCTCATCATATAATACGACGACATAAAACCATTAGATACTTGATCTCAACTGGTGTAATCACGGTAGATTACATTAAGTCGAGTGACAAGACAACCTAGCGGATCCATCTACTAAAGGTTTGTCACAAGAATAAGTTGTAAAATCATCAAGAGGAATGAGTTTAAAGCTTATGACTTAAGAAGAGGTTTGATGGGAACCCCACCTACTTAACTGGAGATCCCAAGATGTAGGTTCAAAGGAAAAACTAAGTCAAACTGAATCTGTTAAGAGCAATGAGAGACTCTCGTCTATTCCCAGTTCCTAGGATGATGAAGAGTGATACATGTATGTTTAGAGGATAAGCGTTGCTTTTAATGATATGAGTCCATAGCTTTGCGATATAAGTCGAGTATTATAAGATACTTCTTAAAAACAAAGCTAATGGCAAATCACTTTGTGAGTGTGAAATGGGGCCATTTCTAGGAGAATGAAGGAAAGACTATATTCTCCAAGTTCACTCATGATTAACAAGGCAAGTTCAAGGCCAAAATGAACACAATAAAAGAACATAATTTTGTGAGAAAATGAAGTTGTGTTATAGTTGTTGTCTCAGTTTACATCAAAACCCGGGTGGTTCAAGACACCATGTTCACCTCCTGGTCGAGTAAACCCGACATATATTAACAATGAGTGGTTCAAAACTTAAACACATTACCATCTCAATTACGGTGAATTTTATGCTTGTACTCTCAAATGTCGTTTTTCGAGTCTTGTCGAGTCGGTCAAGCCCGTCAAGTCTGACTCGTATTCCAGTGTCTAGAGTCATTTTTATTCATGTGGGGGATTGTTGGAACCCCTTTTTGATAAGTGGCTCATGCCAACTTTTCGATCAACTTTTTGACCAATTATGTTGGCAGAATGATAAGATTATGAGTGCATTTGATTCTTCGCAGTGAGCACTATAACGTAGTGTATTAACATGTCAAAATCGGAGTTGATTTGAATGAGAAATATAGTTCCAAAGTGGGTAGCTTAAAAAACTTGTAGGTCTTGCAAATTTGACTAAATGTCAAAAAATGCAAATGTTCCACATTGGAAGTTTGGATGAAAATCGTCAAATATATAAAGTGGAGAACTCAAAACAAAGTTCAAAACTTTTTGTACACTTTGGTATAATGGAAAAAGGAAATACTCGGGTCGGATCTTGGTTTTGAGTTTCGGGGTTTGATAAATGGGCCTTTGCCTTGAAAGGTTATTCTTTTTGGCCTAATTTTATTGGCCTTTTTTATGCTGATTAAGTCAACAAATATCTCATCCTTGATATTGAATTTGGTAACATCAAAATCAATTCACCTTAAATGAGAATCAATTCTCATATCTCCTTTTATTGCTTACGTTGAAGTTTTGTTATAGAAGAACAAGCCATGACTTTCTCATTCTGGGCATCTAATTAAAACAGAAAAAGAGCAAAAACAACAATCTCCTTCTTCTTCTTTCCTTTTGATTTTGTGTATGAAAGTGCAACATAGTTTTTAGGAATCGTTAACCGTTGATTTTGAGTGTTGCGAGATAACAGAATCTGAAGCAGTTTTATCCTGGGATTCTTAAGCGTATCAAACCGGCACACTACAGACATTTAAAGAATTAAGGAAAGAGATTTTAATTTCGACTCTGCTCACTTCTCTTCCAAATCCGTCTACGGTAGTTTATTCTTTGTGTTTTAGATTCATATTGTTCTATAATTTACTTCACGTAATATCAGTTTTCCCTTGTAATATTTTGGGTCCAATACTCCCACCACACTTGAAACGAAAATGGTCGGGGTGTGCCCTTGGAAGATTTTCCTAACTTATCGTGCTCGTCATAAAAGCAAGTCGAGGCGCACTGCTTTCTTCGTCGGGGTCACGAGTAAGACTCCACTATGGGAGTTGTAGAAGTTCATGGAGCGATGGCTCTAGTTGGTGAAACATGTCCAGGCGCCTTGAGAGAAAGAACAAAAGGGTTCCTTGAACGTTCTTCACGATCCGGGCAATCGTTTTATGAGAGCGACATGGGCTTTGCATTAGACGTTTCTTGAAGACGTTAACATAATGACCAACTGTCTTGATAATCATTATGTTGTGCTTACGCAATTAATGTTTGGTTTTGTTTTCGAACGTATAGTGTGTCCATTAGAGAGCACACGAAAATTTAGCAAGTTTTTTTTCCGAGGGAAGGGAAACCGATATAAGTCCATGGAAGAGCATACCATAATCCGGAGTTTTCCAATTAAGTTAAAGAGTCTTGTAGGACATAGAGGAGAGGAGAGTGCATAAATACGTAGAAACATTCGACATTTTGAAGGTCAACAACTCTACAACACGAGGCATATAAGGAGCAGCATTCGCTGAAATCGGCGGGGCCAAGGTTCAAATGGGAATTCTTTGATTCAAAAAACTCTGTTTTTCGGAAATGATTATTCACTATTGTAAACGGTCATATAATAAAATTCATCCCTTGAGCTACAGACGACTATATCATAACCCAATAAAAAACTTCTCTCTAGAAAGCTCTGACTTCTCTCTAACTCTGCACTTGAAGACAACAAACTTTACATATGTGCTTTTTGTGACCGGCGTCTGGCGTCTCTTGTCGTCGGAGCCGTGCCTTCTCTTTTTCTTTTTCTTTTTGTATTGTTCGGATCTTCTCTTCTTTTTCCAGGTTTCTTCTCATGGAGTTAATCGGTGGCTTTCTCTTCTTGTTCATTTCTTCGGGATCTATGTCGGTGAAGCTAATGAGATTGCATCAGCCGTTTTATCTTCCATAAGGATCTGGCGAAGAGAATACATAATGAATACAACATGCATAGTCATCGGAAAGAGGAAGTATCGTGAAGCGGCAGTTTTCCGGCGAGATGAGCCAGATCTGGAGACGGTGAAGTGTCCCATTCCTTTTTAGGAGTGCTCTTTTTAACCTCTAGTTTGAGGTTAGTTGTCTACCTTTTTTAATGGGTTTCTCAGTTCCCTTGTGGGATGGATGTACCTCTGGATGGATTAATTCTTTAATCTAATATAATGATTTGGCCGACAAAAAAAGAAAGAGCTACAGACGACTGGATTCCCGGTTCGTGATCGGAGTACAAAACTGAGATAGTTATGGGATTTGATAAAAAAAAGAAAATTCAGAACCATGAAACGTTTTAAGCACAAAGACAGTTTTTCAATCGGACAATAAAAGAGGGAGTTCGAATGTATCAAAACAGGATTTAAGCAGCTAAACACGACTGACAGAGTTGACTACAAACAGTTACAACATCCTACTTTGATAGAGATGGTGAATCCAGTCACTGATCACCTTTCATCACTCATCGGCTGGAGACGAACGAGATCGACTGCTATATATGAAATCCACAGAAGAAAATGGTTAGTTTTCATAATAAATTCTCACATTCTCATATTATATAAAGAAAAACATCAAACTATTTCACCACCTAACCTCTTCTGCATTGGGCTTTCTGCACCATCGTAGCCACCATCGCTGTCTCTTCTTCCTATAGAGCCAGGGCTTTCAACTTGGCCATTCTCAGGGCTAGACCTCGACCTCTCCCTCCTTTCATTTGGACTATCAACTTCCCCCCTTCCATTTCTCGGACTTTCCTTCTTAAACGGGCTGTGATTAGGGCTCTCTCTCTTGTTGTTGGGACTGCGACTGTACTTGGGGCTAGCGACTCTGTCTCTCCTGCGAGGGCTCTCATTGCCTCTGCGGCTGCGACCGTACTCAGGACTGCCACGCCTTGATTTTTTGTATGGACTTGGGCTGCGCCCTCTGCCATAATCAGGGCTGGTCCTTTCCTTTCTGTGTGCAGCAACAGGACTAGCACCTCGGCCATAGTCAGGGCTTCCTCTTTCTCTTTTGTAAGGACTAGGTGATCGTCTTCTCCTTTCAGGTGACCTATCACGGTGTCTTTCAGGAATGTGCCCATTCCCTCTTGCATCATCATCCTTCACTGCATACTCCACCGAGATCACCTTATCCATCAGCTTACTGAATGAAAACAGAGGCGAAATGTGAGTCCAAGCAAAGAAAGAATCTGGATACTGAATTGGACGGAAAGAACCTGTTATTTGTAGCATCCAGTGCTCTGGTGGCATCCTCTTGTGACTCGTATTGGATAAATGCGAAATTCCTCCTGATTCTAACATTTACGATTTTTCCATACGGCTCAAAGTGTCTCTCTAGATCCCGGGTCCTAGTATTATCCGCATCAAAGTTAATCACAAACAGAGTTTTGGAAGGTCTCATGCCAGATGAAGATCTCCTTGAACCACCACTAGATCTTCTATCACCTCCACGTTCACTCTATACACCAACCATTAATGTTATCAGTATGTCCAACCTCATAAAAAAAAAAATGACACAAAGGCCAGTCTCCTACCTTTGTCCACTCAACACGAAGTCTGCGTCCCTTGCGCCCAAATTCAAAGCGGTCAAGCGCTCTGATTGCATCTTCAGCATCTCTTTCATCTTCCATGTACACGAAAGCAAACCCTGGAGAAAAAAAATCACAGGCGTGGATCTGAGTACATGAACAGTGAGGAAAGTAAACCAAGGTAAGAACCTCCAGCGAACACGAAGATTGTCCTAACCTCATTCAGCGGCATCAAATAGCCTTACTTACCTACTAGAACAACTAATTTCTGAACATTCCTAAACCTAAAAAAACTCTGCAAACTAAATGACCAGTGAAGCAATTACAGACCTTGCATTCTGGAATTAATATGTCAAGGAACAACTGAAAATGTGGAAGTCAGACGGGATGTGAATGAAAAGAGAGTGCCTTCTCCATTGCAGAGGCATGCCCAAAAGTGCAAAGTCATGAGGAATGAAATGCAATTAAGATGGCAGTGCTATTGCGGATGGAATGTGACTCGTTTTGAGGGGAAAGTAGATGGATTTTGCTATGGTCCATTCATGGCCTGGTGGGAGTAATGGCATCCCAAGATTAAAACATCCTGCGCCAAAGAAAATGCTGAGTATGACGGTTTTACACTAATTTTTCGTTTTTCTTTCTCTCCTGAAGCACTTTCCAACCAGCATGCTGCTTCACGTGCCCAGGCAGTTATGATGCAAAAGAGTGCTTCTCTCTTTACTACTTCCTTCCAAAGGAAGAGTCCTCCAGAGCCTTCTAATGGAATGAACACGGAAGTGGATTTCATGACATACATTTGAATTTTGCTTTCATCACATTGCACTTAGTGGATTTCGATACTGCTTCTTCGTCGAGGTTAACCACACAAAGATAGATTACATGAAAGGCAGAAGAAAGAAAAAAAGCTTACCAGCTTTCATATCCACCCTCTCAACCTTGCCGTACTTCCTGAATAGCCGTTCCAGATCACCCTCACGCGCATCATACTCAAAGTTCCCACAGAAGACTGGCTTCATGCTTCCTGCACAGACACCATGTAAAACGATTTATACCGCTTCCTTAGAAGTTCCATTCACAAAGGATAACTCAAAACACAAATATATCTCACCAAGCAGGTGATAGGTGTCACCAAAATGAAGACTTTAACACTATATAATAGCCATCAAACTATCGATGGTAGACCATGCATCAGATCTAATCAAGAGGAGCATAGTCAAAGCATGCATCAGATCTAATCTAAGTGTAGATGAAAAACCTCAGATCTGAGATAACTCGTAAGAGGAAGCAAACAAAGCATGGATATTTAACACAAAAACAAAAACAGAAGAGGATCTGATGAAATTCAACAACAAAAATAAAAGAAAGAGACAAGATCGACAAATTCCCTCGTACTACTTTCAACCGAAAGAGCAAACAGATCAAGATCCAAGAACTCAAGAGTCAAAAACTAGAGATTTCTCCATTAATCTACCTGTAGATTGATCAAATGGAAATATGCGGCAGCCGTTTTCGTGACGAAGACCTAGAAGAAGCTCTGAGATATTTTAGCAGTCTTTGAGGTGGCTATAGTGAAACAGGTGTTGACATAAGAGATAATTAGTGTATTATATAGGGGGTCTTGGCCAATAGGGTCATTTTAAGTTATCTTTTTATCCGTGAGAGAGGGTAGTTTTTAGAGTTAACTAGCTAGAAAATACAAACGAACCAACAAATTAGGAAAGTAACCAAGGGTGTGATTGGCTTTTTTTTTTTTTTTTTTCTTTTACTTTTTATAAAACATGAATAGAGAGATTTTAAAAATTAAAAACTTCAAAACTTTGTTTACTTTCTTTCCCAAGATGATTAAAATCTATATATAAATCTATGTACAACTTATTACAAAGAAATTTAAATTAATTAATCATTAATTTGTTTTTCTCTTTCTTTTAAGATCCATTTTGTTGGTATATCAATTAATTAATTAATTAATCATTTTCTTGTTCATTATGCAAATTATACTTCTCCAAAATTATTGTTACTGTTATTTTTTATTTTATAGGGATAAATGTTTACTCTGAACAAGAGTAAACATTCAAAGTAATCTCTAGTCAATAGTTGAATGGTTAAACTCTCAATTATTGAAAATAATTTTTTAAGAAAGATTCGAACACTATTTTTATAATATCACCAAAAATTATAAATACAATGATAAACATAAGAAATATTACTCAAGCAAAAGTTTTACTATTTTTATCTTTTTTCACTTTTTGTGTAAATAATTCTATTTTTTATTTTGTATTACATTGTATTGATTTTTAAAAGAATTTATTCTTACAGAAAATGGCATCATCATCATCTTCTCAGAAAGTAATCTAAGAACAAATATAACACTTATTAAAAATATTTATTTATTATGTTATACTAATATATGTGTGTCTTTATGTCAATAGAAAAATATCACATGGACCGATAATAACACTCATACTTTACTTGAAATTTTCATAATTTACATTTTTAATATAAAATTATAATATTTAAAATAACAGCAACAGTTTCTACAGTTTTTATTACCAATCAGACTTTGTTAATATTTAAAAGTAACAGCCACAGTTTTTACAGCCATTTTTTCTACAGCCAAAAGTCTACAGCAACAGTTTACAGTCACAGTCCTTACCAATCGGCCCCCAAAACTTTTCCGAAACGAAAATCACCGTAGCCCAAAGCGTGCAAAATGACGGTTCGATCCTCGCGCAACCTATCGATAATATTTAGCCGACAATGGAAATTATGGACTAGACTTATATAGGCCATGTTTGTTTGCCAGTCGCTGGCGACTGCGACCAACGATAGCGACTAAATATTGTTCATTTGGGTGTCGCAGTGATTAGCGACTAAGCTATCAGAATTTTTAGTCGATAGATTTTTTAGCGACACCAAAACGAACGACATTTAGTCGCTGCGACAAAAAAAAAAAATAAATAAAATAAATTTAAATTTAAATTAAAACTAAATAAATTAAAATTATAGCAAATTTAATCTATTAAAAATTTAATTTAAAAAAAAAAATTAAATTAAAAAATATATTACATGAAATTATTATTTTTAAATAGTATTTTTCCGTTAAAACCGCAAAATAGTATTTTCCGCCAAAATCATAAAACAGTATTTTCTCGCCAAAAATCACAATACTGTAAAAACCGCGTTTTCCCCGAAAAAATGCAAAATAGTGTTTTTTTGCCAAAACCCCTAAAAATGCGTTTTCCGGCCAAAACCGCAAGATAATGTTTTTCTGCCAAAATCATAAAACCGCAATTTCCCGCCAAAACCGTAAAATCGCGTTTTTTCGCCAAAACCGTAGATTCATGTTTTCCCGCCAAATCCGTAAAACCGCGTTTTTCCGTCAAACCACGAAAAATCACGTTTTCCCGGATTTGGCAAAACCATTTTCACCGCCGAACCCATAAAACCGGGGTTTTCCGTCAAACCCTATAAAACCGCATTTTCACGCCAAACCCGTAAATCCGCATTTTCTCGCCAAACCCGTAAAAACTTGTTTTCCGCCTAACCCGTAAACCCGCGTTTTTCCATCAAATCGTGTTTTCTTGCAAAAATCGCAAACAATATTTTTATGCAAAACCC
The DNA here is from genome assembly GCA_900406555.1 of Pseudoturritis turrita. Taxonomy (NCBI): domain Eukaryota; kingdom Viridiplantae; phylum Streptophyta; class Magnoliopsida; order Brassicales; family Brassicaceae; genus Pseudoturritis; species Pseudoturritis turrita. Next base: position 92,026 of record OVBL01000933.1, on the reverse strand, counting down.
GTAAAACTGCGTTTTTGCCCAAAATCGTAAATTCACGTTTTCCGCTAAAACCACAAAATCGCATTTTCCGACAAAATCCAAAACCGTGTTTTCTGTTAAAACCACAAACCTCGTTTTTCGCCAAAACCCCAAAATTGTATTTTATCATATTTTTATTTTAGAGATTTACAAAGTTAAAATAAATTGACTATTGTTGAAAATTTAATTTATAGAATATCATATATTTAAAATTTTAAAATTTTTAATTCAAAAATAAATCGCAACGATAGCTAAACGAACAACATAGCGACCAATCACAGCGAGTGCAAAACGAACAACACAATGTGTCGCTATCGCTGGTCGCAGTCGCTATCGCTAGCGACTGACAAAAGAATAGGACCATAGTATATATTGCACCTTACGTTTTATCTAATAGATTAATCTAAAACGTAGAGACAAGTGGGCCAACTTATTCTCTACAGACGGCAGACATTAAATGCGCGATATCTTCGAAGATTTTGCTGCCTATACATAAGTATGTGATATGTATATCACAAGATATTTGTTTCCCTATATATATATATATATGTATAACGTAAAACCAATATCTAGAGAACTATATTTCTTCACCTATTTCTCTTTCTCTTTCTACTCTTTCTTTCTCTTTCTACTCCTTTCTCTTCTTCTTTTTTTCCTCTTCTCTGGAATCTCTTTCTTCACATATTTTTCTCACCGGAAAATTATCTTAGATAAACTGAAGAAAAACCAAAGTCGACAATAGTGGCAGCAGTGGACAAGCTACAAGCGGTAATAGTATATTATGTTTACGATTTTTTACTCTCACTTCTTTTCTCTCTACAACTCACTAGACCATTCATCTGTTTCTCTCTTTGTTTCTTTTTTCTTTGTTGTTTTTTCTATATCTTTTTTTCTTCTCATCAGAAAGACAAAATTTATGAGATCGGACAAAAATTCAACAAAGGTCCAATGAATGCTATGGTTCTAATGATGATGATGGTGTCACCTTTCGTTTCTCATCTTTCCAGTGATGATTCGGCGAAAATCCGGCATGAAGATGAATATGTATTTGTTAAAATACATAAACACATGTAACATTAGATATTATGAATAAATAATTTGTTATCGCTATTAAAACTGTTAACCTTCTAATTTTGAATTTGGCAAACTAGTCCATACTCAAGAAAACTAATAGTTATTCATCATTTGGCTAACTCTCAATGTTTGACACTTAAATCGATTGTTCGCATGTGTTCAATGAACTGGTTATTATTAACACTAATTTATGGAATTTGTTATTTATATTGACTATCTGTGCAATTTTAAACATCTAATATTAGACATCACTGATAAATAAATTATTATCGGTTATTAAATAAGTTAGTGATCTAACAATGAATTTAGAAGACTAATTCATAATTCAAAGACACAACCAACGTATATCCTTGAGGCTTCAATTTGAGATAACATCAGCAACATCCAAAAATATTCAAACTCATTCATATTCGGCTTCAAGATTTATCTTCTTAATTGAAAGCCAAATCACAACAACACAAAAATTATGATGATCATTGTTAATTTTTTTTACTATTCAACTCCTCGACCCTAGATATATACATATAACACTAGATATTACCGGTAAAAAAATTGTTAACGACTATTACACATGTTATCAGTCTAACACTGAATTTGACAGACTTTCAGACTCAAAGAAGTTAATGATTATTCACCATTTGCCAAAATATCTAACATTAGATATCACTGCTAAATAAATTGTTATCGGCTATTAAATAGGTTATCGATCTAACAATAAATTTAGAAAACTAATTCATAATTCAAAGATACAACCAACGTATATCCTTGAGACTTCAATTTCAGATAACATCAACAACATCAAAAAATATTCAAACTCATATTCAGATTCGGGTGCAAAAGTTATCTTCATAATTGAAAGACAAATCACAACAACACAAAAATTCTGATGATCTTTGTTAATTTTTTTCTCACTATTCGACTCCTCAACTCATCAACTCCCAGATATATACATAAAACTCTAGATAATAACGGTAACAAATTTATTAACGGCTATTGCACATGTTATCAGTCTAACGCTGAATTTGGCAGACTTTCATACTTATAGAAGTTAATGATTATTCATCATTAGCCAAAATATCTAACATTAGACATTTCTGCTAAATAAATTGTCATCGGCTATTAAATAGGTTAGCGATCTAACAATAAATTTAGAAGACTAATTCATAATTCAAAGACACAACCAACGTATATCCTTGAGACTTCAATTTGAGATAACATCAACAACATCCAAAAATATTCAACCTCATATTCAAATTCGGCTTCAAAATTTATCTCCATAATTGAAAGCCAAATCACAACAACACAAAAATCTGATGATCTTTGTTAATTTTTTTTACTATTCAACTCCCCAACCCCCCCCCCCCAAATATATACATATAACACTAGATATTACCGGTAAAAATTTTGTTAACGGCTATTACACATGTTTTCAGTCTAACGCTGGATTTGGCATACTTATTCAGACTTAAAGAAGGTAATGATTATTCATCATTAGCCAAAATATCGACGTTTGGCGGTAACTCGTTGGCAGTAACTCAGGTGCTCCCGTGACCTCGGACAACTCCTCACCTCAAATCTACATACAAAACACATTCTTATGAGTAGAAAAAATAAATCGAAAACCTCGCCGTACTAGCGCTCAAAACCTCGCTATACTATGGCGCTCAAAATCTCGCTGTATTAGCGCTCAAAACCTCGCCGTACCGGCGCTCAAAACCTAAAATCGATATCGGGTAGAAATTGGTTACCTTTCGATTTCGCTGGTAAAATTTATGAGAAATTTGAGCAAAAATCAACAGTGAAAATGGAGTTTTCAGAGACTCCAATCTCTCTGTAAAAAGAAAAGAAAAAGAGGAGAATAAAGTAATCGAAGAGAGAAGAAGACTCAAACCTAATTCACTGAGTTGATTCACCGAGTCGACTCGGTATGCTCAAAATTGACTTGAACGGAACAAAATTTCCAATCCCGATCACGATCGCTTTCTCCGATCTTTACTTTCTTCTTCATCTCGAACACTAATTCGCTGATTTCTATTGGTTTTTGGATTATCTCCATCGATCAAAGAAAAAGAAATTAAGAGAGAGAAGAACAAATGAACTAAAAGAAAGAGAGAGAAGAACAAATGAACTTCTGTCTGACACATTCATACACAAATACATACTCAAATATAAACTCATATACTATATAACTCTATTTAATACACGCACTATATAACTATATTTAATACACGCTAGAAATAGGCAAAAGTAGGGAGAAAACCGGGTTAATAAAAGTCGAACAGTGTTTCACACAGTGTTTGGTTACTTACCTAAATAGCAGGTTTTCCTTGTATATGGAGTATAAATACTCTAGTTTTTATTAGTCTTAATAGAGTTGGAAGGGTAGTTTTCATATTTTTTGAAACTCTGTGTCGAAACTACTCCTATCTTTTAGAGAGAAATATAAACAGTGTGTGGGGAGAGAGAGACATGTTTTTCATGTTTCTCGAATGTACTCACTGACGGTGTGTATGAGAGAGTTGTGTACTCGAGGACAGAAGGATACTTTGTTCGAGTCTTGCGTGCCAAATTTGTTGGATTTACATTGGATTCTAAAAAATTGTGGGCTTCTTATTTATGTTTACAGAATACTTTATTGTAACTAAAATGACCCAAATGTGAAGAATAACATGCCAACAAAAATTGAAGCCCAAGATGGTTTGTTTTGACGTGAGATGAGGGCAAATTGTGACAAACGTGGAGGCACTAAAATGTTAAATCTAAATTAAGGGCCATTAAAAGGTAGATAAGTGCAGATTAACATAGAAGAACCTTATCTAAGAGAGTAAGGATTCCATTTGGAAAGGAGAAGTGAAAGTCTTATTGGTGCTAGTTATAATGAGAATTTAAACAAACAAGTGCACAAAGTAAATTAGAGACACAAGATTTGTTAACTAGGATTCGTTTCCTACTCCTCAAGACCAAGTCCAGAACAAATTCACTTAAACAAGATTGCAACTACAATTGCGTATGGTATCCAACACTACAATGCCTACCATTCTTTTCTAGATGAATAAACTATGAAAACAATATCAAGCCTGCACGCTTGACTACCACCCGACAGCACCGGTGCGTCACCGTCTTCTCAATGGCTGCAGTCTTCATAGAGTTACCACCAACATATCTACAAATCTTGTATGATGGGACGACGCCACACACATGTGTGCATCTCTTGAGAATACCCTAGGCGCGTGAGTCTTCATGAGACTGCATCTTGGTATTTATAACCAAACGCCAGAAACTCTAGAGGACTTTTTTCTTTACCTTCATATTCCTTTTCCTTTTGTTAAAGTCATCTTCTTTCCTTTTCTTTCATTGCTCCAAGATAAATTACGTCCATCAACATACCATCATCCAAATACGCATTAACTTGATCATCACATCCCAGTTTTGTTTCATCAGCTTCACAACTCAGTCAACACAACATTAACAAATAGAACTTCAATGATTCGAGAAAGAACCCTTTCAAAAGAAAAGTGGAAAGAGGTTCGTAACAACAAAGGTAAGAAGTGGGTGGTGGTAGTATGTGTACACCATGTTATTATAGAAATATTTATATAAAATTATTGTGTTGCAGATTCAGTGGATGCGTTTGTAGTGGTAACGACTAGTCGGTGGATACGGGAAAGAAATAGAACTTGAAATTTCAAGATTGACAAGTCTCATATGGGTAGGTGTATTAATTGTAGAAATATTGGTGGTGTTGACGGGTTGAAAAATGTAATCGTCGGTGAGTACGGGTGAGATGGGCGCCTCGTGTCCGTTGAGATGTGTAACTGGGTGAAGGACGCGCTGGTTTATTGAATGGCAACAGAATAGTCCCTATGGAGATTGATACATACAATTGCTATAAAGCTTTCAGATTGCTGCATAAAGCAGATAGGTCTATAAACATTTTCGTAACTTTTTGGGAGGAAATGGGAGGAAAAAGAAGAAAATGTGCGAAGATTCATCATGGATTCATACAAGTACAAGTGGATTGTGTGGTACTACAAGGGCGTATAAGGATTGGTATGTAGATGACGATATACTAGTAGCACACGCGGAGGCCATGAAAAAAGTGAGTCAACGTGGTGCGGATGTGTAAGGACCATTGGATGGGGGAAGTGAAGCTGGCGTACCGGGGTCAGAAGAGTTAGATGAATTTCCCGAGTCGGCGTATTGTAAAGAATTGGATAGTGGGGATGAAGGATACGAAGATATCGATTTCAACTATTGGAAGGAAGTTGTTTTAATGGATGGCAATAGTCAGGAAGAAAACGGTGCTTCTGAGGATGAAGTTGTAGGGGGGGGGAGAAGGTGTGGATATATCTTCACAAATTACAAGTATCTCTAGTATTTATGGTGATGAAGATGATTTTTAATTTGGATCCAACTACAGGGAAGTCTTCGAGATATGGAAATGGGTGTGTAATGAATTTGATGATGAAGATTTTATGGATCCACCTCCTCCTCCACGAATGTCTTCGAGATATGATAATCCAGGTGGATTCGAATGTGGTGACAATAATTTCGTAGATCACCTACAAAACAGAAGACAATACACATTCCCGAAATCGGACGCATCGGTGATGATGATTTCCTCGACTCTCCTCCATTAGTAGGTAGTGGAGGTAATGGCCGGAGGCGTGAAAATGGCGAGACTTCTTTGAAGAAATGTATAACCAGGATTCACATATATATGGATATGAGGATGGTGAGCCAATGTTTAACGACATAGCGCTGAGTATATATAATATATACGATGTTGATTTAACAAGAGAAGATGATGAGATCTACGTCAAAAAGTTGTTCAAGAACAAAGAACATTTCAAGATTGTATTGGCAGTATATGCTATTACAAGGGTGTTTAGATTCAAGTTTCACAGACATGCGAAAAAGTATACGGTAGCTTCATGTTTATCGAACCGCTGTGTCTGGCGTGTGTACGCACATCAGATGGGGGATTCTGAGACATATAAAGTGAGAAAGCTTCATCTCAGCCATGATTGCGATGTCGATACAAGAGAATTTTTTCTCTAAACACGCAACTGCGAAAGTAATAATTGATGCGGAATACCCAAGGAAACTTTTCTCTAAGATGGTAGAAAGGATAATCCTCGACTTCAGTGGACTCGCGAAGTACAAACCTAAGGTATATTAAACCTTAGATCCAATACTCAACTTAAAACGCTCCAAAAAAAAAACAAGGCGGTGGAAACCTTAGAATGGAGAACTCGCGAAGCACGAACCAGGGGTATATTAAACCCAAGACCCAATGCTCACTTAGAACGATTCTACAATATTTGGTCAGTGAATGGCGCCACAAACAATGATGGGAATTGTTTGATAAGCCGGTTTGATCACTTGGATATTACACACCAAGGATCGAAAAGTTCACAAGGAACAAAATGAGAATCACTCTCACAAAAGAAGAAATCTGATTAGAAAGCTGATTTCTTGATCTGAATATTTCTGTATTTGCTGTCTGATTTTTCTTTATATGTTTGTTCTCTTTATATAGAGAAAGATCTAAACAAAACTTACTAAGAGTCCAATTCTGAGGCAGCCTATATTGACTTTTAATGGCAGATTTTTCTGACTTCTAATTGCAGATTTTATTAACTTGTAATGGAGCTTCTAGATGGAGCTTTTAGATGGTGTTTCTAGATAAGGCTGATGACTCTTTATTTGTGATTTTCGTCACTTCTCTTGACCAGAAAATAAGGTGATTATTTTGGGCTCTTCTTGGACTTGTATTAGACTCAAAATAGGCTGGACTTGATAGATTACATCACCAATGGATTTTTGAATGATCTTCTAGTCTAGAACTTCATAAATCAGTCCATTAAGTGCATCATTCATCTTTTTAGCTTTGGCTCTTATAACTGGTCCAACAGGTACAAGCAATGGATCTTCTTCTCCAACCTTGCTGCTTAAGATGTCCTCATCATTCCCCTCCTCTTGAAAAGGATTTGACCTCAAATCAAGCTAGTCACCTACATCGAAAGGAGTCAAGTGAGAAACATTGAAGCTAGAACTTATATTGTACTCACTGGGCAATTCTAGCTTGTAGGCATTGTCATTGATCTTCTCTAAGACTTGAAATGGACCATCTCCTCTTGGCATCAGTTTGGATTTTCTCTGGGCTGGAAAACGCTCCTTTCTCATATGAACCCAAACCCAGTCACCCGGTTCAAAGATAACTTGTCGTCGCCCTTTGTTTGCTTGCTTTTGGTATTGCTCAGTCCTTTTCTCAATGTTGTGCCGTGCTTTCTCATGAATCTTCTTAACAAATTCAGCTTTTCTTTTTCCATCTAAGTTCACACGCTCATTTAAAGGTAATGGTGATAAATCCAAGGGGGTCAAATGATTAAAACCATAAACAATCTGAAAAGGTGAAAACTTAGTAGCAGAATGTACATCATGATTATAAGCAAACTCAACATGCGGCAAACAATCTTCCCTTGTTTTGATGTTCTTTTTAATGATAGCACGCAACAAAGTGGATAAAGTTCTATTCAGTACTTCAGTTTGACCATCAGTTTGAGGATGACAAGTAGTTGAAAACAACAACTTAGTTCCTAACTTAGCCCACAAAGTTTTCCAAAAGTAGCTTAAGAACTTAGCATCTCTATCTGAAACAATGGTTCTAGGCATGCCATGCAATCGAACAACTTCTCTAAAGAACAAATCAGCAACATGCAAAGCATCATCAGTTTTATGACATGGAATGAAGTGTGCCATCTTAGAGAATCTATCAACAACTACAAAGACATAATCTCTTCCTTTCTTAGTCCTAGGCAGTCCTAACACGAAATCCATAGAGATATCAGTCCAAGGATCAGTAGGGATAGGCAAAGGAGTAGGCAACTCCAAAATGCTCCATTAGTCCTCCTCCATGTGATTCCCTAACCAGGAGGTCTCTCAAAGAACAGTTAGGCACACATAGTTTATTCTCATGAAATAGAAAGTTTTCATGCCTGAAGTACTTCCCATGTGCAAACTTCTCACAAGATTGATACACATCTTTAAAATCTAGATCAAAAGAATATAATTCTTTGATGTGTTCAAAACCAAGTACCTTAGCATCAAGAGTAGAAAGTAAAGCGTACCTTCTTGATAATGCATCAGCCACGATATTTTCCTTACCTTGCTTGTATCGAATGACATAAGAAAATGTCTCAATGAATTCCATCCAACGTGCATGACGTTTGTTCAACTTTTGTTGGCCCTTCAAGTATTTCAAAGATTCATGATCAGTGTGAATCACAAACTCCTTAGGCCACAAGTAGTGCTGCCATGTTTGCAATGCTCGAACAAGAGCGTATAACTCTTTGTCATATGTAGGATAGTTCAAAGTTGCTCCGTTCAACTTTTCACTAACGAATGCAATTGGCTTCTTCTCTTGCATCAACACAGCTCCAATTCCAACACCTGAATCATCACACTCAATCTCAAAAGTCTTTAAAAGGTTAGGCAAAGACAACAGAGGAGCGTTAGTCAATTTTTCTTTTAACAGTTGGAACGCTTCTTCTTGAGCTTCTCCCCATTTGAATCCTACATCTTTCTTGATTACTTCAGTGAGTGGGGCAGCAATGGTACTAAAGTCTCTTACAAACCTCCGATAGAAACCAGCAAGTCCATGGAAACTTCGCACTTCACCAACAGTTTTTGGACTAGGCCACTCTCGAATAGCCCTCTCTTTCTCTTCGTCAACCTGTATACCCTGTGCACTTACAACAAAACCTAGAAACACAAGTTTATCTGTGCAAAAGGTACACTTCTTCAGATTAGCAAACAATTTTTCTTTTCTTAGAACATCTAAAACAGATTTCAAATGCTGAACATGATCTTCTAAGTTTTTGCTATAGATCAGAATGTCATCAAAGTAGACAACAACAAATATTCCAATGAATGTTCTCAGAACATGATTCATTAATCTCATGAAAGTGCTGGGTGCATTAGTTAATCCAAAAGGCATTACTAACCACTCATATAAACCATGTTTTGTTTTAAAAGCAGTTTCCACTCATCACCCTCTTTCATTCGAATCTGGTGATAACCACTCTTAAGATCAATCTTAGAAAACACACAAGAACCATGCAATTCATCTAGCATATCATCTAAACGAGGAATAGGGTGTCGATACTTTACCGTGATGTTGTTGATGGTGCGATAGTCAACACACATCCTCCAAGTCCCATCCTTCTTAGGAACTAGCAAAACTGGAACAGCACATGGACTCATGCTTTCTCGAATGTACCCCTTCTCCATCAGTTCACTAACTTGCCTTTGAAGCTCCTTTGTCTCCTCTGGATTCGTTCTATAGGCAGGCCGGTTAGGAATGGATGCTCCTGGTACAAAATCAATTTGATGCTCAATCCCACGAACTGGTGGTAAACCATGAGGTGTATCTTCTGGAAAGACATCATCATAATCCTGCAACAATGAAACAACACAACTAGGCAAAACTGGGTCAAGATCGTTAGAGTTTAAAGGTTCCTCCTTGTACAGAAGTACAACCATTGGTTGTTTTGAAAACATTGCTCTCTTTATCTCAGAAGACCTCACAAAGAAATTTGTGTGTTTCCTCACGGGTTTGCTCTCACAAGTCTGTTTCTGGGTTTTTCTCAAGCTCTCACTCTCTTTTTGGTGGTAAGTGTTTGGGTCACTCAATGATTTTCGCTCCTCCTTTTGTTTGAGTAGCAGCTGATCTTGGTAAATTTCTTGTGGTGTCATAGGAACAAGTGTAACAATCCTTCCTTTGAATCCAAATGAGTGTTTGTTGGTGTAACCGTCATGACTCACTCTGCGATCAAATTGCCATGGTCTTCCCAGTAGTATATGGCCTGCTTGCATTGGTACTACATCTCATAGCACTTCATCTTCATACTTTCCAATGCAAAATGAAACCAGAACTTGCCTTGTTACCTTCAACTCACCACTATCATTCAACCACTGTAGTTTGTAAGGCTTGGAATGTTTCTTGGTTTTCAAACCCAATTTCTCCACTAGAGTAGTGCTAGCCACGTTTGTGCAGCTTCCTCCATCAATAATCAAGCTGCACACCTTGTCTTGAATAAGACATCTAGAATGAAACAGATTTTCACGCTGCACATTGTCTTATTCTTTAGCTTGCACACTCAATGACCTCATTGCGACCAACAATTCACCTTTGACCGGAAGTTCTTCAACATTGTCTTCTAATGATGACATAGAATCAGATTCTGCTTCTTCTTCAGTTTCTATTTCACCATCATCTCTAAGCACCATTGTTCTTCGGTTGGGACATTCATTAGCATAATGGTCCCTGCCATGGCACTTAAAGTATTGCACATCACGGTTACGTGCATTAGAAGATTCAGTTTTACCTTTGTTTTCATGGCAAGTAGTGGATGGCATTGCTTCGAATTTTGGTTTAGGGGCTATCTTCTCCTCCTTGGAAAAGCTTGGTTTCATTGTGGATGAATTGGAACCAAATGTTTGACATGAATTTCCCCTTCTCTTAAGCTGCTGCTCAATCAAGATAGCCTTATGCAACATATCCTCTAACTCCACATAATGTTGCAGTTCCACTCTGTCTTGAATTTCACGATTCAAGCCATTAAGAAATCTCGCCATGGTAGCTTCTCTATCTTCTTCAATATTTGCTCTCATCATGAGGATCTCCATCTCCTGGAAATAATCCTCCACACTTTGATTGCCTTGATTCAATCTCGCAGCTTTTGGTGTAGCTCTCGGTGATAATGGATGGGCACAAAATGCCTCCTCATTATAGCCTTCATCTCAGCCCATGTCTCAATGGGATACTCGCCATTTCGCCTCCTGCTTGTCACCAACTGATCCCACCAATTAATAGCATAATCACAAAATTCAGTGGCTGCGACTCATACCTTCTTCACTTCAGAATAGTTTTGGCAATCAAAAACGAGCTCAATTTTTTTCTCCCATTCTAGATATGCATCAGGATCATTCTTCCCATGAAATGATGGAATCTTCAACTTAATACCTCCCAAGTTGTCATCAGTTCGATCCCTTGCCTCTCTAGCACGTCGTGGTCTCCTACGGCTCCCCATTGATGAATGATCATCATGGCTGTAGTAATTGACTTCTTCTTCAACCCTTGCTTGTCTAGGTTGATTTCCTTCTGTCCTAATAGGCAAATTTCGTGGTTGCCTCTGTTGTGCCTCTTCTTGGACACGATCCAACCTCTGATGAACGGCTTCCAACTCAAGCCTCATCAGCCGCCGCATCTCTCCCAACAAGGCTTGAATTTGAAGATTTGGAATGGCTGGATGTTGGTTCTCATCATCGTTTTTGTTGCTGTTTTCTCCATGGTTAGACATGATTGTACCTGCAAAGAAACGTTAGTAGTAAAATACCTCACAATCTCTCAAGTGTTTCACTCAATTTAGTTTTTTTTTACCCTCTAATTTCCTCACACACTCAGCCTTTTTTTTTTTTTTTTTTTTTTTTTTTCCAGCGATTCTCAAAGAGTTCTTATAGAACTAACCAATACAACTGAGTATGCTTCTCCAAAGTAGATCAAAGACCAAAATAAGGAGATTGTAGATACAAAGTGAGTCTAGGAAGTTTTTTTTTTTTTTTTTTCAAGAACAGATTGCACACAAGCTTTTTAACAAAACAAATGTTGGAATATGAAATTTTAGAATGTAAAAATAATTCAGAACTTCTTTGATCCTTTTTCCTGACTTTTTGTTTTTGATTTTTTTTCGTTTTTTTTTTTTTTTTTGGCTGGATTTTAAGAAATGAAAACAGAAAAGATTGAAAACTGAAAATGGAAGAAAAAAAGGATGAAAGGGTAGAGTATGAAACAAAGAAGATGAATAGACAAGAAGGTGAACAGATTAGATGGAATGATAAATCTTTCTTAGAGATTTGCTCTGATACCACATGATGCGGAATACTCAAGAAAACTTTTCTCTAAGATGGTAGAAAGGATAATCCTCGACTTCAGTGGACTCGCGAAGTACAAACCTAAGGTATATTAAACCTTAGACCCAATACTCAACTTAAAACGCTCCAAAAAAAAACAAGGCGGTGGAAACCTTAGAATGAAGAACTCGCGAAGCACGAACCAGGGGTATATTAAACCCAAGACCCAATGCTCACTTAGAACGATTCTACAATCTTTGGTCAGTGAATGGCGCCACAAACAATGATGGGAATTGTTTGATAAGCCGGTTTGATCACTTGGATATTACACACCAAGGATTGAAAAGTTCACAAGGAACAAAATGAGAATCACTCTCACAAAAGAAGAAATCTGATTAGAAAGCTGATTTCTTGATCTGAATATTTATGTATTTGCTGTCTGATTTTTCTTTACATGTTTGTTCTCTTTATATAGAGAAAGATCTAAACAAAGCTTACTAAGAGTCCAATTCTGAGGCAGCCTATATTGACTTTTAATGGCAGATTTTTCTGATTTCTAATTGCAGATTTTATTGACTTGTAATGGAGCTTCTAGATGGTGTTTCTAGATAAGGCGGATGACTCTTTATTTGTGATTTTCGTCACTTCTCTTGACCAGAAAATAAGGTGATTATTTTGGGCTCGTCTTGGACTTGTATTAGGCTCAAAACAGGCTGGACTTGATAGATTACATCACCAATGGATTTTTGAATGATCTCCTTGTCCAGAACTTCATAAATCAGTCCATTAAGTGCATCATTCATCTTTTTAGCTTTGGCTCTTTTAACTGGTCCAACAGGTACAAACAATGGATCTTCTTCTCCAACCTTGCTGCTTAAGATGTCCTCATCAATAATGGTGCTTCGTAGATCAATATTGTTGGTCTGCATGCAAAAGATTTACCGGACACTCTTCGTAATGACTTTAATGTAACCACCTCTTATTGGAATTTTTGAAAAGCTACAGAGTTGGCGATAGCCGCTATGCATTGAATAGAGGAGAGTTTGTACAAGTTATTACCTCTATATTTTCACGTGCTGAAATATGCGAATCCAGGATCCATTTCTCATCTTACCACCGAGTTTGATGAGAAGGGACAACTTTGGTTTTAATACATGTTTATGGCATTGGACGATTGTATACAGGGGTGGAAACATCTGAGAAATATTGTTGTGGTGGATGGCACTCATATGCATGGAAAGTACAAAGGATGTCTTCTTACTGCTAGTGGACATGATTAAATTTTTAGGTGTTCTCCACAGCATTTATCGTAGTTAATAGTGAGAATGACGAGTTGTGGAGTTGTTTTTTTTAGAAGTTGAGTAATATCATAGAGGATAATTCAGAGCTGAGTATCATATCAGATAGACAAGAGTTTATATATACAGCAAAGAATAAGTGGTATCCACTAGCACACTATGGTGCTTGTCTCGTACACTTACAACGGAATGTACAAAACAACTATAAGGGGAGGAGACATAAGGTTAGATTGGAAGGGTAGGAGAAGTATTCACTGTATCCCAATTCAAAAAAATATATGTCACTATTAAGAAAATTGATGTACGCTGTTGGGAATAATTAGAGGAAATATGTGTAGTGCATTGGAGTAGAGCTCATTTTAAGGGGTAGATGTATAATTTAACGTCAAGCAACACTACCGAGTCCTTCAACAACACCCTAGTTCTTGTCAAGGACTATCAAATTGTTGCATTACTTGAATTTATAAGGAGGATGCTAAGTAGGTGGTTTGAGGCAAGACGAAAGAAATTAGTAGGATGTCTGGAGAAATTTTAGAGCCATTTGAGAAAGAGTTGGTGGTTTAGTTAAAAACTTCAGCTGGTCTTTCGGCACAAGTTGTTTTCGCATGGGATTTCGAAGTAAGTACGAAAACATAGACACAATACCATGTATAATTGGATAAGCGTACATATTCTTGCTGAGAATTTCAGTTTCTAAAAATCTCATGCCGCCATGAAATTGTAGCAGATACGGCGCGAGGGCTGGCGTACAAGACATTGGTAGACGATACACATAGGAAACCACGGTGGACAACAACAGTTGAAGGGATTATCCTTCCAGTTTTGGATCCAGATGACATTAATTTTTTGTTTTCATTAATAGAGCTTGTTGTTTTTCCTTTAAAGACAAGGGGTCCACCAAAGAGGCCTCCTAAGAAGAGAAGACTATAAACAGGAGAGTATCAGGTAAGTTTAAATTTCTATTTTATGGTGGTCCATTATTTGTGTTCATAGTATGCTAACAAGATTTGTAATATAAGTTCTATGATGGGTCTTAAAAACATAGCAAGCCAAACAAATGTGGACGGTGTAAATTAGGAGGACACAATCGTGTAACGTGCAAAAGTGCGTTAGCTTAATAGATGGTGTTGTTTTGCCACCATATTGACTTTTGTGTACATATGGAACTCGAAAAACCAAATTTTTAATACCGAAACAATGATTTCCCTATATGTCTGCGGGATATCTTATGTAATTGACTTATGGCGTAATCATGTAGTTATAAACATGCACGATACTGCTAGTGAAAGTATTTTTCTACGAACGAACTACAATATACGGTGATAGTTAAGTGGTGTACAAGGTTAGGTGTACGAGCTTTGTTGTACATGTTATCTGGTGTACAAGCGTTTAATAAAAAAAAACTATTAAGTTTTAATCCTAAACAACCAGCAGAAGTGCATGGCAATTGGTGTAGTATTTAGGGATCGAATTCACAAGGAGATGAGATAATCACTAAGAATGCAAGAAACTATTAAAGCTAAGTTAAAATGATGTTTTTAGGATTTGAGACACTATAAGAAAAAGGCAGTTTGCAACGGAATTTTACGACGAAAATTGGTCATTGCAAAAATAGCAACGTCTTTGCGACAAACAGAAATTACGTCGTAACATTGTGACAAAAATATTCATCACAAATTAGTGGCAACTTTGCGATAATTTTGGCACAAATTATCAATTCGATGCAAAATTGTCGCAATAATTGAGACCAAATCCGCAACAGAGTAAATCGTTGCAAATGTGCAATGGTTGAATGACGAATATGAAAGTAGGTGGGCACGTTTTCGGTGGTTGTATCTATTTTTTCGTCGAAATTTTTCGTTGCATTCGTCGCAATTATAGTTCGTTGCAAAACTTTCATTGCAAATCCTTATAAAAATTTTGGAAAACAATTATATAAATAGGTACCACATTTTTCAGGGTTTAATAAAAAAACTTGTACATATATAATTTTTTTTCTCTTACTAAATTTAGTATTTGAAAAATTATATTGATCGCAATGTCTTCCGGTGGCGCTGATATATACGAACTACGTAGATAGATGTATACACATAGAGATTCGGAGGAAACAGTGACAGAAGCGTTCAAAAAAATATCTTAAAATATTCATGTATCAAGCGACAACAATACCAACGACTGTGGAAACCAATATGATGTTGTGTCCATGTCGTAAGTGCAAGAATGCGAATTATATTCTTGTTGATACTGTTTGGAGGTATTTCTTTAATAGAGGGTTTATACCGCAATGTTTTATTTGGTTTCAACATGGCGTGAGTTATGGTTGGGGTGGAGTAGCTAGTGTTGGGGTCAATTTCACCTCTCGGAAGTTAACGAATGAAAAAAAATGTCTAAGTATCAAAAGAAGCATAACCCGATCCATGAAACATGACGTACCCGAGCCAAAACCAGAAAAATGGTTCGGGTAAACCGGTGGTATGGTGAGGCCCGAGCCAAACTCAGAAACGGCTCGGGTGAAACGTAGAAGGTGCGCCAAAACCCGAGCCAAAACCAGTAAAATGGTTCGGGTGAACCAATGATGGTTTCAGCCAAAACCCGAGCCGCATGAGAGCTAAACCCGAGTCGCGTAGGAGAATGACCCGAACCGCATAACATAATGCAACCCGAGCCACAGGAGAGTTAAGCCCGAGCCGTAGATACCCGAACCGATGTATTCATTTCTAAGTTAAGGGGCTTGGCCCACCTTGTCGAATCAAAGAGCTCGGCTAAAAGGATCCAATGGGTAGAGCCTAAGCAAAGGGCCCAGAGACGCTCGAATTAACTTAGGAGAAGTCAGCGAATAAAAAGGAAAAGATGAACACAAAGAAAGGAGGAGGCAAAGAAAAAGGAAATTTCCTTATTCATTCAGGAGTAACCCTAGCCTACTTAAAATTCTGTAAATACGAATGTACATCTCGGGAAGAAGGGGCACGCAATTTTTCATATAGCAAAACCCTTGTATTCTTTCTGCAAATGGCTTTCGAGGCAGTTTAAATAAAAACCATATTTGGATCTTTGTTTGTGCTTTCGTAATTTTCACTCAGAAGTTTCAGATCCCTTAAAAAGTGTAACCAAATTTGATTGTGTGGATTTACACTCCCACAATTTGGCGCCGTCTGAAGGGAATATGAAATTCTTACTCGAAAGAACCACCGCGTAAACAATTCAAAGAAGATGGCTGGAGATGAAGACATAAACATAAATGATTTCGAAGAACACGATCGACGAATCTGCCGGATCGAAGGATAATGAAGACAATCCTCCACCAACTAACATGGCGATGCCAACCGAGGCGCTATTGGAGATGAAGAGCACGTTGGAAAAGCTTCTCAAAAGGCCGACGAGCAGGAAAAGCTGAACAGCACGGTGACAGAGAAGTTGGAGACCCTAGCAACGGAGACCCAAACCAGAAGCAGGGACTCAAACCCAATTGGATGCGGCATCAGGCGCCTCAATCCAATGGTTCTCGATTTCTCAACCCCCCTGAACGTACTGAGAACTCATGGAAGGCTGCCACCACTACATCAAAGTGCGGCAAACACGACCTCCGGAGCATGAAGGACAAACAACGCACCAACGGAGGGCAGGCCAGCCACATTAATCAACCTGGAAGAGATTCAAGAGGTGGAGCACAACACGTAGAGCCATGACGACCCCGAGCTCCCAGCGGTTGGCCAAACCCGAGCTGAACGCCGCGAAATCATCCTAGAAAGAGATCAAGAACTGACCGAAGAGGAAGAGAATGTTCTCTGGGATGAGCAAACTCGGATCGATGGGGAGCGAAGAGCAGGGATCCGAGCCCATAGAGAGGATATGGCTGTGATGCGAGCAGACATGGACCGAGCATCCGCTAACATAAAGGCTGTGCTATACATGGTGCACAAAGCAACTAGCAAGGTGCCCAAAATAGATCGCGTACTCGAGGAAGCACAAAACACTCCGTTCATGGTGCGAATCACCAGTACGAGAATTCTCGACCCAGGGAGGATGAAAGTTCCAATTTACGAAGGAAAAACCAACCCAAAAGAGTATCTAACTGCTTTTGCCATAGCCATGGGTCGCTCTAACTTCAAAAAAAATGAAAGAGATGCTGGACAATGCCTCCTTGTCGTGGAGCACCTCAAGGGCCCGACACTCCATTGGTTTTCCAGGCTCGAGAGGAACTCCATCGATAACTACAACCAACTATCCACAATATTCCTAAAGCATTACTCCATATTCATGGATCCTAGGACTTCAGATGCCGACCTGTGGACCTTAGCTCAGGGGCAGAACGAAATACTTCGAAGTTTCGTCAGGAGATTCAAAGCAGTCATATCCAAAGTAGAAGGCTTAGGCGACAAAGCGGCTATACTATCCCTAAAGCGAGCACTTTGGTTTAATTCCAACTTTCGCAAGGATATCGCACTAAATGCCCCCACGACGATAGAGGACCCAATGCACCGAGCTGCAGATTTCATAACCGAAGAGGAAGAGATGAAGATCCTAACCGAGAAGTATGGAAAGGCAAAACCAATAAGCCATCCTCCCAGGCTTCAAATCTTTCAAATAATAAGAAAAACAACCAAGGCTCCGGCTACGTCCAACACGAGTGAGGCTTTCGTGGAGCTCATAACTATCAAATTGACGGCCCTGGATACGGTCGAGGAAGAGACCGAAGTCGTGGAAGAAGTTCATGGAGCACGTAGACCAAAAGCAATAATTCTTATGATGAAACGGCTTATTGCGAACACCATAACATCTACGGATACTCCACTGCAAACTGCCGCATTCTGGGCCTAAAACTTGCCAAAAGTTAGCAGCTAGAGAATTCGGAGGAAACATCAGCCTTAAGGACTTCGAGATGGACGTCAACACAGACAAACCTGACCAGACAAAGGAAGATCATTATTAGCGTGGGAGAAGGGACGATGAGGCCCCACACTATGGATCAAGAAGGAGAATAATCATGATAATGGGGGGGGGATCTCATTACTGCTCGGATACTGTCTTGTCAATTAAAGCGTTCCAGCGACGGGCAGACGTCACCGTTAACTAGTCTAAACCCTAAAAATTTCCAAACGACGTGATCTCATTCGAAGAAAAGGAAACAATCGGAATCGATAGGCCGTACGACGACCCTCTCGTAATCGAATTAATCATAACGATTGCGATGTAGCCCGCGTATTGGTGAACACTAGTAGCACGGTGGACGTAATCTTCCTCGAGACACTCAGAAGAATGAACATTGATCTATCTGAAGTGATACCAATCCCGAAACCATTGACTGGATTTTCCGGAGAAACTACAATGACTGTCGGGACTATCAAACTACTTGTCCGAGCCGGAGAGGTAACCAAAATCGTCGAATTCCCTGTAGCTGATCATCCACCAATCTACAACGTCATTATGGAAACCCCTTGGTTGAATTCTATGTGCGCTGCGGTATCCACATATCACCTCTGCGTTAAGTTTCCTACCCCAAACGGAATAAAAATAATTCGTGAGAATCAGAAGGAGTCCCGCGTCTGCTTCATGGCCGCTCACAAGCTAAGGAATCATGTCACCGATCCAACTGCTAAGACCAAGCGAAAGAAGATGAAGGCAGACAGAGAGCCGGTGAAGGAGCTTTCCAAATTCTTATACCAATTACAGATCGCGGAGGATCGAGCAGAAGAAGAGGCCGAACCGACCTGCGACCCCGTAATATCGATCTATTTGGACGACAAACATCCCGAAAGATGCGTCGAGATCGGAGCTAAGCTCGACGAAGAAAAATAATCTGTGGAAGATTGCGTTGCATGTGGAGAGACTTAAGAGAATTGATTTGACTACCTATATCACCAAGTGCACTTATCTTTTCTGTAACTCATCCCGATATAACTCCAGAGTTAAACGTGCTTGATCTGAGGGATTTCAGGATTGGCGACCTACAGGGAAGTCATTTTCAGTACCGTATGAGTGAGAACAAAATACATGAAAGATTTTGTGGTGATTTGGAAGGTCATTAAACAAGTCTTTTGAACCTCCCAAAATAGCGCAACGACCGTCGGACAAAGGTGGGGTACACAGACCGAAAAAAACATGGGACCCACGGACAATGATGGTCGGGTGTTACAACTACGGCAATCCTCATATTTTATTTATTTCAAGAAGCAAAAAAAATCCCGGGAAATATTTTTTAACGTTTTTTTGTTTTCATTTTTTTTTATCTATAAAAATTTATTTTTCTTAAATTTTATACTTTTTAAGACTTTGGTATGCATTAAAATCTTAGAGATTACAAAATAACATATCTGAAAATACTATTAAATAAATTTTATAAATTTATACAAATTTTTCTTTCTATTTACCATAATTACTTTTAAATTTTGTTACATATTTTACTCTGTTAATAACATTTTTCATTTGGTTTTTATGTTTTCGAAATTTTTTGAGATATCTATATTTATTTTAATTTACTTTTAATTTTAGTTTATCTTAAGACATGTTATAATTTTAAAATAAATTTGACATATGTCGGAAACTAACTTATAATATTACCATGTGTCGCATTGCTATAAGACTACATAAACATATCAAAATTGTGAATTTTGAAAAAATATATATAAATAGATGTTATAAGCAAGCCACTAAGTTACGATCATATTGGATTCAAAAAAATGGTTAGTTAAATTTTCAAGAAGTCAGTTAAAAAAAAGTTATACATATATGTTTACATATTTAGAAATCGGTATTGCTTATATAATGAATTCATTGGAACTTAATTTTAATTTCATTTTTGCAGGAAGAATATACATTCGAGTTTGGATCTACTGATGAAAAAGCCAAGGATAAAGCTCTAGACTATATAAAAAGTTGTAAAGGTACACTAAAACTATCTAATGATTATCTTGAGCCAAAATAAATCATTTATTATAGATGTATCATTTTATATATATAGCATTTCAATTAGGCTTTAAATATTTTAAGCAATGCTTACAAATGTAATTTTCTTTTTGTTAGGAGTTCTTTCTGTAACATTTAATGTAGAAAGCGAATTACTAACCGTGAAGGGAAAAGGAATTGATGAGGATAAAATAAAGAGAAAGCTAAAAAAGATGTTTTCACATAAAAAGGGATGGTTAGGATGTTTTAGTTCCAAATAATAATATGGTGTTTATTTATGTCTTCTTATTTATTTGAATTTTAATTAATAATTTGATGGTGCTTATTTATGTTTTCATATTCTATCTAATTGTTTGGATTTCTGTTTAATTATTAATTAAATCTAAGTTATTAATCTATATGTTTAACAATCACTACAAAATAACAGCAAATCAGTGATTATTTTTTGCGACTCTTTATTTGGTCCCAAAATTTTGTGAATATTTTGCGACTAATAAGCGACTACCAAATATTTGGAGGCTCTATAGTCGCATATTTACGACGAACTGATGTAATCTGTAAATAGTCGTAAATTTGCGACTGAAGTAAGACTATTACTCGACTATGTAGTAATCATCACAAAGTAGTCGTAAAGTGAGACCAATTAGCGATGATCTTATTAGTCGTAAAATTGGTTACAAATTACGACTACTTAGCCACTGGTTACGAGCGTCCCAGTTCAGTCACAAAAGAGTAAGTAACGTAAGTTGGTGGAAAAGTGAAAAATATGTAAGGTAGGTATACCTAACTTTTGTGACTCTTTTTGGATATTCACAAAGGAGTGACAAATTGTTTACTATATATAGGCAATGTGCTCACCCCATTTCATCAGACACAAATAAGCATTATATTTATGAGAAAGTGAGATTAGAAAAAGAGAGAAAAAAAGAAAAAGAGAGAAAAAAGTGGAATTCTTCCCAAGAGTGGATGTATAATAGAATTGATCCACGAACAAATAATCTCTCGAGTGAATTTTTGGAAGGGGTCGAGCATTTCATGAATTTTGCAAGTACTCAGGCAATACCTCTAAGCAGTGGAGGTAAGATTTACTGCCATTTTCCTAAATGTCAAAATTCCAGTTTAAAGCTAGCAAAAACAGTTTCGAAGCATTTGTATAGTAGATGATTTATGTCAGGATATTATGTATGGTCTGAACATGGTGAAGATTATGATGCGGTTGGGGGCAGAAACGAGTAGTCAATATGATAATGTGGATTTTACTACTGGTAATAAACCAATAGATTATGATGGGGGGGGGATGTTTATGCTGGGATGGTAAATGATGCATTTCATGGTTCTACGCCATTTAATAAATATCATGAACATGATCAAAGTGGAAATGATCATGTTTATGAAGAACCTACCCATGAGGCAAAATGGTTGTACGACATGTTAAATGCTGCAAATACTCCACTTTATGATGGTTGTCATGATGGTCATTCGAAGTTATCATTAGCTTCTCGATTCATGAACATTACGGCAAATCATAATTTGACTGAAACTTGTATGGATTCATGGGCTGAATTGTTTACAGAGTATTTACCAGAGCCTAATCAGACAACTGGTTCATACTACGAGATAAAAACGTTGATGCAAAACGTAGGATTGCCGTACCATACATTTGATGTATGTATAGATAATTGTATACTCTTCTGGAAAGAAGATGAGAAGTTAGAGCATTGTAGGTTTTGTGGAAAACCAAGATATAAGGCTAGTGAGGGACGAACAAAAATACCATTTAGTCGTATGTGGTATTTACCTATCGCTGACAGATTGAAGAGGATGTACCAATCAGAGAAGACTGCATCATCGATGAGATGGCATGCTGAGCATGAGTTAGAAGACGGAGTAATGTGTCATCCTTCTGATACGGCAGAGTAGAAGAATTTCAATCAAATGCATCCGTGTTTTGCAGAGGAAATGCGAAATGTTTATCTTGGATTATGTACAGACGGTTTAAATCATTTTGGTATGTCAAAAAACCATTCGTTGTGGCCTGTGATCATGACACCCTACAACTTACCCGATATATGTGTATGAAAAGTGAGTATTTGTTTCTTACGATTTTGAATTCGAAACTAAATCATCCATGAGCCAGTCTTGATGTTTTCCTCCAACCACTGATCGACGAGTTAAAGGAGTGATGGAATAACGGAGTTGAGGGTATGATGTATCATTAGATCAAAACTCCAACCTTAAAGTTGTTCTGTTGTGGACGATAAGCGATTTCCGGCATATGGTATGTTGTCGGGATGGACGACACATGGAAGATTATCGTGACCAATTTGTATGGATGAGACAAATGCTTTTCAATTACCGGCTGGTAGGAAGACATGCTGGTTTGACTGTCACAGAAGATTTTTGCCCAGCAATCATCTGTTATGGAAGAATAAAGTAAATTTTTTTAAGGGAAAGCACGCAATGAACGACTACCCACCTCAATCGCTGACTGGTGAACAAGTGTTATATGAGCGTATACGGCATGTCGAACCACCTAAAACATCTGATTGTGGTGGAAATGGACATACAAAAAAACCAGACGGCTATGGGAACTGGCATAATTGGCATAAAGAAAGCATTTTTTTGGGAAATGCATATGGCTCACTGTTTTGTCTCTAAATGTTTAGGGTTTAGAGAATTGATTTGTGATTGCAAATAAAATGTCACAAAGCAATTTCATTTTGCGACTACTTTGCAACTATTTTCCTATTTGCGACTACTTTGCTACTGATGTTCTATTTGGGCTTTTGGCCAAATTTTTTGGGCTTTTGGACTCCTAATTTCTCCCTCCAAAAATAATTATGCGACTACTTTGGGACTACTTAGCGACTCTATTGTAAAACAACTACCCGAGATCTGATTCCCAAATCATTTTTTGCAAACCCTAATTTTCTTCAAATTCTCTCGAAACTTAGGCGATTCAACCCAGATTCATCTTCTCTTCCATTTTGTTCCGATTAGCCTCTGAATCTTCCTCTCTTTCGTTCCATTTCCTTCTTAATCTTCCGATTAACCCAAATTCTTCACAAAAACTTCATCTTTCTCTATCGATCCTCTCTTACAACTAATCTCTTCATCTTCTTATCTTCTTAAGTACTTCATGGTTGGAAAAGCTGGTAAAACCAGTCGAGGGAGAGGTGCTAGATCCGGTGCTGGTGGTAGATCAACCGCTGGAGTTTCTATATTCACAGGCGGCGTAAGAAAAAAACAGTCACTCTTGGTCGAGCCAACCGAGGAGAAGGTGAAACCTCAGGCGGAGGAGGTTTACCCAGAGGCGGAGATGGTGTACCCACAGGCGGAGGTGGTGTACCCAGAGGCAGAGATGGTGTACCCAGATGCAGAGGTGGTAGATCCATCGATGATGGGACCAATAGGGTTCGTGGAGCATCTTCTCATTCCTAGAACTCGTCCTCTCAGGCGACAATATCTGTGTCGAGAACATCACTGCCGGCATAGTATCCACCAGCGACACAGCCGCAAGCCGCTCATCAACTTCACTTTCAGATTCCTTAGCCACAACCTCCTCCTTATCCAATTCCTCAGCCTCAACCTCCAGTAGTTGACCTTCCCCAACAACAAGCAGTTCATGGTCAGATTCCCGACCATGAACTTGATTTCGAGGATGAAAACCCAGTTGATGCTCCCGACCCACAGCCGCAAGACTTCCAAGAGTTGTTGGATGATCTCTTCCTCTTCTTAGCTGGGAACAGCTACCTCTCTTGTCTGAGCATCCAATCCCCAACGTCAAAACAACATGGTAATTTTTCTTAAATTTTTAGTTTGACTGTTGGATTGGTGAAGTATAAGTGTAGTTGTACGACTGTCTGCTAATGCATCAGTGTGTAGTTCTATCATGCTCTGCTTATGCATCGTTATGATTGTATCATGGTCTACTAAAGCATCAGTCTATCTGTTTGCCGGATTTAATCTGTGTCAAGATGATTTACTGCATAATTGTATATGTTTGCATTATCACACAGACCAAAACATGTAGATATAAAACATGATGTTGGTTATATGAACTTGCATCATGGTCTTCTAATGCATCATTCATATGTTTGTCGGATTGTATCTGTGTGTAGATGATTTATTGTATCTGTTTTACATCATCAAAAAGAACAAAATATATACAGCATCCGTGTTGTGTTCTCATTCTGATTTTCTTTTCATAATACTCGCAGTATCTTAACCATGTTTATGTATTAGGTTTACCTGGGACACAGAGAAATTGACTCGTGTGATTGCTGAAATCTTTCGTCGTAAGTTTGATGGTCCTTACTATAGCTGGAAGGTTACGCCAATTCACATCCAAGAACGATATTTCAGAACTTTTGCGATAATGATTTAAAGTAAAGCTTCTTTTATATTTAAGTTGCAATTCCTAAGACAGATCACTACTAACCAAAACTTCTTATGTAGCGGAGGTACAATTCGGATATTGGGATTACAGAGCTTGTGAGGCATCATTTCTTGAAGATTGCCAAAAACCGGATGAAAGGAATAGTTAGTCAGGCTAAGAACAGTGGTGCAAGGCCACATTGGATTTCCCCTACGCTTTGGACTGAAATGTGGCAGCATTGGGACACTCCTGATGCAGTGGAGATGAGCTCTACTGCTTCACAGTTCTGCAACTCCGATCGTGGCGGTCCAGGAGCCCATAAGCACGGATCCGGTCAGAAATCCTACTTGTGAGTTCAATAGGAAATGGTAAACCGTTTATACTTCCTATCTAATTAGAAACTGCATACCTACACTAATATGTTTTTGTATCATTACAGGAGGAGGAATTAGGTCGTCCTATTTCGTTTGGATAAGGTTTATGCGGACACATACAAGGGCGGATGGAACCTTTGTTGATCACAGAGCAAAACAAGTTGCTGAGGCTTATGAGAAGCACCTAGCAGAAGTTATGTCTGAGGTTGATCCCGATGGCCCAGAAACTTTAGAGTATTCTTCTGAACATTCTACTCATCAGACCCTCACAATCGAAGAAAAGAATGAGATATTTCTCAAGGTATTTTCCTTTCTCTTCTACTTTCTTACCATAGGATTTTATTTCTTTTGATGTCTGGTATTGCATTATGTATATGCTTATCTTCTGTTATGAATTTTGTTTGATCTTCTATTTCGGTATCTCATCAACTTGTCCTTTCTCAGCTTGAGTAATAATTTTTGTTGCTTGAGTGATTCAATGTTTATGGACTGTAACTTGTGGAATTATGTCTGAATATATTGTGATAGATAGATGTACTTGGTTTTGAATCATTTTGATAGATGTACTTGGTTTCTCTTCTGTTTTTGGTTTTGAATCATTATGATAGATGTACTTGGTTTTTTAGCTTCTTCTGAACCTACATGTTTAGCTTCATGTCAACGTCTGAATTTGGTGGACTATCTGATTCTGGTTTTGTTCTTTTAGTGTAAGATAGATTCCAAGGGGAACCCATTTGGACTTGGACAACTAAGTGAGAAGATCACCAAAGGGAAAAGGAAAGAAAGTTATGCAAACTCTTCTACGACATTGCTTTCAGAGATCCATGAACAACTTGAAACTGCTCGTCGTAAAATAGCTGCACAAGAAGAGGATAATGCTATACGTGATGAGGAGCAACGGCAAGCTCAAGCTCGGATCTCTGAAATGGAGAAGTTGATCACGTACATAAAGAACACAGATCCCCGCATTGCAGCTTACATGAGTGAACAACCTGCCTTGGATACTTCATGAACCAACTCTCCCTCCACTGCACCAGGCCCCGCAGCACCTTCTGGACCAGGCACCACACCTGCCATCCAACACTAGTGTTGGGGTCAGGTTTCACCCCAGCGAGATCAATAAGCATAAAAACGACTAAGTATCAAGATGGCAAGATGAGCCGAGCTCGTCAAGGTACAAGATGGGCCAAGCTAGTCAATCTCCTCAAGACAAGACTGGCCGAGCTCGTCGAGATACAAGATGGGTCGGGCTCGTCGAGATAGAAGATGGGCCGAGCTCGTCAATCTCGTCGAGACAAGATGGGCTGATCTCGTCGAGATACAAGATGGGCCGATCTCGTCGAGATACCAGACGAGATGGACCGAGCTCGCCAAGAGGACAAGATGGGCCGAGCTCGTCAATCTCATCAAGATAAGATGGGCCAAGCTCGTCGAGATACAAGATGGGCCGAGCTCGTCAATCTCGCCGAGACAAGATGGGTTGATCTCGTCGAGATACAAGATGGGCCGAGCTCGTTAATCTCAGCGGAAAAGATGGGCCAAACTCGTCAAGATGGCAAGATGAGCCGAGCTCGTCAAGAGGGCAAGATGAGCCAAGCTCGTCAGGATGCAAGATGGGCCGAGCTCGTCAACCTCGACAAACATAAGATGGGCCGAACTCGCCCATGAAGAAACCGACCTCACGACATAAGGCCCAAAGGAATCTCGACCGACTTAGCAGTATCCGAGAAAAAAGGAAAAAGTGCAAAAAATAGGAAGTTTCCTTTAGCATAATAGAAATAGGCGTAGCCGACTTAGATTCTTATAAATACCAATGTACTTCCCTTGAGAAGAGGGGGAACAATTTACTTAGCAAAACCCTAAGATTTTTGCTCTACAAACACTTGTACGAAAAGCTTTACAAAACAGCAATAAAAACGATCTTTGGATTTTCATTTTTGTGGTTTTAATCTAACAAGTTTTAGATCCCTTAAAAATCTTAACAAATTCAATTGTGCTAGTTTCAATTCTCACAACTAGCCATAAACATTTTTAATTTATGCTTTTAAAACTTCCTGTCTTATGTGTTTGAACATATATTTATGTTTGTGTTTTAGTGTTTTCTTTGTGGTCAAGACTGAGTTGGATCGGGAACCCTAACCGTGAACGAACTGGATCGAGATCCCTAACCATGAAGGAAGAGTTGGATCGGGATCCCTAACCGTGAAGGAGTTGGATCGGGATCCCTTACCGTGAAGGAGCCGCATAGGGATCCCTAACTGTGAAGGAGTTGGATCGGGATCCCTAACCGTAAAGCACTTGGATCGAGATCCCTAACAGTGAAGGAGTTGGATCGGGATCCCTAACCGTGAAGGAGTTGGATCAGGATCCCTAACCATGAAGAGTTGGATCGAGATCCCTAACCATGAAGGAAAAGTTGGATTGGGGTCAAGCCAAACGGATCAAGGTCAAGGCAAGGAGATCGAAGTTGTCACCACCCGAACCATGACATGATGTCACCCAAACCGTGAACCATGGCATCACCCGAGCCGTGAGCCATGATGTCACCAGAACCGTGAACCATGGCGTCACCCGAGCCGTGAGCCATGGTATCACCTAAACCGTGAACCATGGCGTCACCCGAGCCATGAGCCATGACGTCACCCGAGCCATGAGCCATGACGTCACCCGAGCCGTGAGCCATGATGTCACCCGAACCGTGAACCATGGCATCACCCGAGCCGTGAGCCATGATGTCACCCGAACCGTGAACCATGGTATCACCCGAGCCGTGAACCATGGTGTTACCCGAACCATGAACTATGGCGTCACTTGAACCGTGAACCATGGTGTTACCCGAGCCGCGAACCATGGTGTCACCCGAACCATGAACCATGGTGTCACTCAAGTCAAGGTTCGACAACAGGAGATTTGGGCCGAGGCGACGAGCCACGAATTCAAGCCCACAAAAGAGATGACAATGTTAAAGCCCATGAATCAAAGTCCATGGTGGTAGCCGACTTTGCTAAAAGGAAATCCCTAGGAATTAGGAAATCTTCCTTATCTCTTTAGGCATTGACTTAGCCGACTGAAACTTATATATATACTCATGTAAACCCTCTGAAAAGGGGATCCGCAATCTACCTAGCAAAACTATGTACTTTTTCTCTCATACAAAAAGCTTTCTAAGCAGCTGAATAAAATACCAACTTTGGATCTCTGTTTGTGTTTTTGGTGGTTTTTATTCAGAAGTTTCGGATCTCTCTAAAAGACGTGACAAATTCAATTGGCGTGGATTTACACTCCCACAATCACTTGGGCAGGTGATCTTAGAGAAGATAGCCGCGGACGCCATAACATTGTTATAAGCCTCTTCAGCATTAATGGGAACGGCGGATAGAGGAATCGCCTCGGGAATGAGTCGAGAAACTTCAGCACAACGCTGTCACTTCGACGCCTCAGCCAGCCCTTTGCCTCTGTCATTCATCGATGACTGGCATTTTTGGCTCGTTCCCTTCTTTTCCTTGGCTTTCCCCTTGCCTTTATCTTTGTGCTGCACCAGCTGAGATTCTACGGGACAAACCCTACCACAACCCCTTCGAGAGCTAAGTTGAGATTCGGCTCGGGAGGATGGCTAGAGGAAACTGGCTCTGGGTGGAGAGCAGCATTAATCTGGGGGCTCAGGAGGCGAAGCTGACCCAACGCTTCGGCCTGTTTTGCCCTCTCCCTAGCTTCAGCTTCCGTTTTCGCTTTGGCTGCGGCTCTATCTCTGAATGTGGGTCTTCCCATGGTATCGACCGAAGAATTAGAATAAGATGATGGACCAACGGATTGACCTTCAAAGAGGGCTCGGGCTCTCTCCACTCGCTGGAGATTGAAATATCTTTTCCAACTACAATTTCGAGCTGAAAGGGCTTCGTGAATCGCAGACAGATCGGGAGGCAATGAGAGTTGGAAGTGGCGTGCTACAAAAGAAGGAAACAATATAAGTAACCTAAAAAAAATCAATATAAAAGAAAACCGAGCCGCAGCCCAAAAACAAGCCACGGGTCGGCTACCAAGTTCTCCCCAGCTCGTCTTGATTAAGCTAAGACATCTTGATCCCACTGACGCCTCAATGATGGGAACAAAGAAGAAGTAATCCTCCCAATTATCATCTTTGCTCGGGAATCCTTTTATGATCTTCCTCTTAGACTTCTCAAATGTTCGACCTCAACCTCAACATCACATTCGTAACTTCTGACAAGAATACCGACCAGATGTCTGATTCCCCTAGCATTGATTTGGGCAATAGCCAGATTATGCTTCCACAAAAATCGCCGGATCACTTCGAGGATTGGGAGCCATAGTAGGCAGCGATAAAAGAAGCTCTCAAAGAGAGTAAAGTGATCGGGAGGAGGTTTACTGGCTCGGTCCGTCAATGAGGGAAGAACAAATTCAACTTCTTCCGAGATGTTAAACCTCTGCCTAAGGGCTGTCAACGAATCTAAGGTAGAGAGAGTTCAGCAAGTGGATCGGGTCGCTTATTAGCTTTCCTCTTCCTTGGGGCTCATTGGCTAGGTCCAATCAGATGTTTTAACTCTCGTCTAGCCACAACCAGATGGTAGAACCAATCCTCTGGTTCAATTTTCACCGGCTCGGGATCCACTGTGTCTGCAAAAGGGTTTGCCGTCTCATCAAACGGAGAATCGTGAAGGTTGGAGACTTCAAATTTGATAGGAGTCCCGACGTTACAGTCGGCTCTCGAGGATTCGGAGAACACCATTTTCCTACCGAGAATAGAAGGTCCTACCCCCCGAACTGTTTGAATCATCCAAATCCTCTGAAAAACCTAGCGCACGGATCTGGTGGAGAATGACGGATCGGGAAATGAAGATTGGTCCGGACTGTCGAACAACCTGGTGCACGGATCGGGTGACACAGACGCGGATAACTGAGACATCCTTTGTGTTTGGAAATGGATCGGGGTCTTTGGAAGACAGATAAATAGATCGGGATCCCTAATAACTCAGGACGAAGGTTCTTAAATCTTCGAAGAAACAGAAAACAGATCGAGGCTCTCAACAGCTTATCAGAACATATCAAAACCCTCTAAAGATCGAAGAACAGGTCAAGATCTTCTAAATAAACTAACAGCCAGATCCAAATCCTCAAACAAATCACCGGAAACTCGAAGAACAGCGGCAGAGCTATTTGAAGATGGACCGGGAAACTCAAATGGGTCGGTGGCAAAGGAGGAATGACGGAGGCCCTAGTTAAAAATAACTTAAGCAACAAATTAGAGAGAGAAAGAAGAGAGAGGTTACCTGTTTTGGGAAATTTTTCGGAGAAATGAAGTAATGAAAAATTGGGAGGCATCACACTTTCAGCATTAAAACTGAAGAGCTGGGGGGCTATCTTTTGGGGTCAATATTCGCCCACCTGAAGTTAACAGATGAGAAAATAACTATAAACGGCTCGGTGTCGAGAAAGCATCGCGAACGTCCGAGCCGAAATCAAATGGCTTAGGTGACACACCAAGAAACGGATCGGGTGCCATGATCCACGGTGAATATTAGGTCGTGTACTCCGATCCGTGATGAATCAAAAGGGATCGGGAGCCATGACCCGCGGTACGGAAAAATGGATCAGGTGCCATGACCCACGGTGAAGATTGGGTCGTGTACCCCGATCCGTGATGAAGCAAAAGGAACCGGGTGCCACGACCCACGGTACGGCAAAATGGATCGGGTTCCATGACCCACGGTGAAGATTGGGTCGTGTGCCCCGATCCTTGATGAATCAAAAGTGATCGGGTGCCACGACCCACGCTACGGCAATATGGATCGGGTGCCACGACTCACGGTGAAGATTGGGTCGTGTACCCCAATCCGTGACTAAGCAAAAGGGATCGGATGCCCCGACCCATGGTACGGCAAAATAGATCGGGTGCCACGACCCACGGTGAAGATTGGGTCGTGTGCCCCGATCCGTAACGAAGCAAAAGGGATCGGGTGCCACGACCCATAGTACGGTAAAATGGATTGGGTGCCACGACACACGGTGAAGATTAAGTCGTGTGCCCCGATCCGTGACAAAGCAAAATGGATCGGGTGCCATGACCTGCGGTGAAGCCATCGAGCCATGAACCACGATGCCACCCGAGCCGTGAACCATGATGCCACCCGAGCCAAACACGGGCCTCGGCCACCTGAGCCAAAGCGTAAAGACAGGTAGTTGGGCCGAGCTGAGTAAATGAACGTATGGACCGAGACAACGATCCCATGAATTCAAGCCCATAATAGAGATATTACGAGGTCAAAGCCCATGGTGGTAGCCGGCTTTGCTAAAAGGAAATCTCGAGGAATTAGGAAATCTTCTTTATCTCTTTAGACATTGACTTAGCCGATTTAGACTTGTATAAATAGACACGTACATCTCTTGAAAAAGGGATCCGCAATTTTACCTAGGAAAAACTCTCTACTTTTGTTCATATACGAAAAGCTTTCAAAACAGCTTAATAAAAAACCATCTTTGGATCTTCGCATTTGTGATTTTAATCTCAGAAGTTTCAGATCCCTCTAAAATTCTAACAAAATTCAATTGTGTGGATTTACAACCCCACAATCATTCAGGAGGAAGAGCACTGGCAATAAAAGTCAAGCGCCATGGTTATTATTGGCCAAAGATGATCAAAGACTGCAACAAGTTTTCGGCCAAGTGTGAGAAGTGCCAACGTCCCGCGCCAATGATTCACCAACCAACGGAAGTGCTCTCCTCAATCTCATCACCAAACCCATTCATGCGATGGTCCATGGATATCGTCGGGCCACTGCACCCCTCAAAGCAGACGCGATTCCTGTTGATTTTAACAGATTATTTTTCGAAATGGATCGAAGCCGATTCCTATGCTAGCATTAAAGACGCACAAGTGGAGTCCTTTGTATGGAAGAATATCATATGCCGGCATGGAGTACCATACGGGATTGTAACGGATAATGGCTCGCATTTCATCTCTAATCATTTCGAAGCCTTCTGCAAAAAATAGAAGATCAGGCTTAGCAAGTCCACTCCAAGGTATCCACAAGGAAACAGTCAAGCAGAAGCAAGCAACAAGACAATCATTGACGGTATGAAAAAGCGTCTCGATGAAAAGAAGGGACGTTGGACTGAAGAATTGGAAGGAGTAATGTGGTCTCACCGCACAACCCCAAGACGAGCAACTGTTAAAATCTCATTCGCCCTTGTCTACGGAGCAGAGTGTGTCATTCCACCAGAAATACATTTTTTTGGAGTTCGCCGCAGACTTCTTCCGGAACAAGAAAGGACTCAATCACCTATTACTACTTGACGAGTTGGACTTAATCAACGAAAAATGAGATCAGGTCTTGATCAAGATCCAGAACTACCAGAACGCAGCAGCGAAGTACTACAATTCCAATGTTCGAAGACGGAGATTTTATGAAGGAGACTTAGTTTTGCGGAAATTTTTCCAAAATACGACGGAAACAAATACCGGAAAACTGGGAACAAACTGGAAAGGACCTTACAGGATCACAGAGGTAGTCAAACCAAGTGCTTATAAACTTGCCAGCATGACCGATGTTCCGGTATCAAGATCATGGAACGCGATGCATCTCAAGAAATACTATCACTAAGCTATTCAACACGAACTACGGGAGACTTGATCCCTGCAAAGGGTACGTAGGCAGCCAATACTCGTATACTCCCATCTTTGTAATAGATTCTACAATCTATCGAAGCAAAGCTTTCAAAGACAAGTTTTACCTAACATCCTTCAAGGATCACTAAGTCTTAACAAAACAGACATATTCGAATGAATTAAGCTACAAAATTCATCTCACCACATCCTCATTGATGCTGGCCACAGTAGTGAACTCTTGCATCCATTTCGGATCTAAACTGTCGCATCCGTCTCAAGATTAAAAGCGCACTATATAAATATTTGTTCCTTGTCGGAGCGGATATGTTTATGGTAACGTATCCATAAACCGAAATATTCATCCTATACTATACAAGCATATGTCCATTGTCTGTAAACCGAAATGTTCAAACTAAACTACGCAAACATATGATCAATTTTGGAGCAGGAAAGTTTACGATAACATATCTGTAAGCCGAATTGTTCATCTCAAACACAACTATGCAAACCTATACTTCGATCCATTCATCGAAATAGTTATATTTTATCAAAGCACTTAGACTTGTTGACCAAACAAAGGAAACAAATTACGTTTTTCTTATCAAAACACAGAGATGCGGTCTTAAAATTGATATCCCGAAATAACACGATCAGGGATGACAAAACAAAAATAGTTCTTAATAAGACTACAAACGTGGATAAAGCCACCTAGGTACCAACTAAAAGTTTTTAACTGTACCAAGAAGAGAGGATCATAGATCTCTGTCTCTTCGGGGTTTATGGTCTTCTCTTGCTCCGGATCAGTGAAGTACTTGATTCTGTCCTTGTCTCCTCCGTATTCTTCAGGCACAATCTCGGGGCACTCCTCTGGCTTCTCTTCAATGGCGGGGTCCACGACTTTCTTTGGCTCGGTGCTCTTTTCGGGAGAGGGTTCGGGGTTCATCTTCGGAGAAGAAATGCCTTCGTTCGAATCAGAGGACGTTGGATCTTCCGAAGTTTTCTTCAAACTTAGGATAGCTAAGCCCGGCATTCCCCTATTCGAACCAGAAAAATCCTGGATACCAACTCTCGCGGCAGCAGTTTCCATATGTTCACCATCATTGAGCTCCTTCAGTATGTCGGAACGCACAAGAGATAATCTCAAGATCTCTCTTTTTTCAGCCACAAGCTTAGCAAATGCCTCGTGAGCCCCTTGCAAACCCTCCTTATGCTCGAACATATTCTTCGCCTCGGTGTCAAGAGATGGCGGCTCGACACTTTGAAGCATTCCAATGAACTGAAGGTTGCCTTCGATCTGAGCAAGATCAAACATGTCTTCTTTGGGCTCACCGTCAATCTTGCCAAGGACCTTTTTGGCTCGGGAGACCCTATCCTCGAACTTCGTCATCGCCTCATGCTTGGCCTCCAAAAATGCTTGCTCCCTCTTGACCTCGTGGAGCTCATTCGCCGCTTCCAGTTGCCTTGTTAGACTAGCAATGTGAGCATCGCGTTTCACCTTGCCATATTCCAAGCGCATGATTCGCTCATCGGCTTCCCTGCGATGCTTCTTGCTCCCTTCTGCCTCAGCCTCGAGGTCCTTAACCCTTTTAATGGCCATTCCCCGCTCGGAGGCATGACTCGCCTCGACTTCTCTAAGCTTCCCATGAAGCTCAATTGCTCTCTTCCGAGCATCCTCGACTCTCTCTCTCCATGTCTTTGCGAGTATCGGATTCATACCCCAGAACCATTATGTTAAGATGGGCTATGAACTGCGCAGAAGTAGAAGTACAACTCAGTATACTGCAATGAAAAGTCAAACTCAAACGGCTCGGGTCTTAACGACAAAACAAAAGGGATAATGACAGTCATACCTCAATACCACGGAGAGACACCTCGTTGTAGGACTTGTCTCTAAGCAAGGTATCAGTTGGAGGAAGATGATCACCTGGGCAGGTAATCTTTGAGAAGATAGCCATGGAAGCCGTAGCATCATTGTAAGCCACATTAGTGTTAAGGGGCACATCAGAAGGAATCACCTCGGGAACAAATTGAGGCACTTTGGTGCATCATTATCGCTTCGACGCCTCGACTAATGATTCACCCTTATCATCTGTCGATGACTGACATTTTCTGCTCGGGCCCTTCTTCTCTTTAGCCTTTGCCTTGCCTTTGTCCTTGTGCGGCAAAATCTGGGAATCCGCGGGATAAAGCCTAACACGACCCCTTGAGGAACTAAGGAGCCAGAAGTCTGTTCGGGAAGGTTACCAGAAGGGATTGGCTCGGGGATGAGAGAAGTGGTAAGTTGGGGGTTCGTGGGTTTAGGGCGATTCAACACCTCGGCTTGTTTCTCTCTCTCTCTAGCTTCTGCCTCTGCTTTGGCTTTGGCTGCAGCTCCATCCCTAAATGTGGGTCTTTCCATGGTGTCAGAAGAATTAGAGGAGGATGATTGACCGACTGATTGACCTTCAAAAAGGGCTCGGGCTCTCTCCACTCGCTGGAGATTAAAATCCTTTTTCCAGTTGTACTTCCGAGCCGAAAGCATTTCGTGGATTGACAACAGGTCGGGGGCAGCAAACAGGGTCAGAAATCTAAAAAAGGGGAAAATCACCATATAAAAGAAACCCGAGCCATAGCCCAAGTCAAGCTACGGGTCGGCTACCAATTTCTCCCCAGCCTGTCTTAGTGAAAAGGAGACGTCTTGAGCCCACCGACAATTCGGTGATAGGAACAAAGAAAAAGCAATCCTCCCAGCTATCATCTTTGCTCGGGAATTATTTTATGATCTTCCTCTTCACTTTACCTGATACATAGTATTTCAACTCTCTCTTGTTGCGACGTCTGAATTCGAGTAGGCTTCTCAAGTTTTCAACCCCAACCTCAACATCGCATTCGTAACTCCTAACTAGAATGCCGACCAGATGTCTGATCCTCGAGCGTTGATTTAAGCAATGGCCAAATTATACTTCCATAAAAATTGCAAGATCACTTCGGGGATCTGGAAATATAGTAAGCAGCGGTAGAAGAAACTCTCGTAGAGAGTAAAGTGATCGGGGTGTGGATGATCGGCTCGGTCCATCTTCGAGGTAAGAATGAATCTAGAGTCGAGAGAGTTAAACCAGACGGATTGGGACGCTTCTTAGCTTTCATTTTTCTTGGGGATCGGCGTATAGGACCTACCAGATGCTCCATCTCTTGTCTTACCACGACAGGGTCATAGAACCAATCCTCCGGGATCCACTGTGTCAGCGAAAGGATTTACCGTCTCGTCGAAAGGAGAATCCGAAGTTGAGGCACTTCAAACTCCAATCTATTTTTGGCATTGCTCTCGGCTCTCGAGGATTCAGAAAACACAACTTTCCTACCAAGAGTAGAGGGGCCTACCCCAGATCCGTTTGACTCATCCAAATACTCCGGAGCATCCGCACCTGAAGAATCTGCTGAGCTAAAAAATGGTTCGGTGTAGAGAGGGCTCGGGAATGAAGATTGGCCAGGGCTATTGGATAACCTGGAATATGGCTCGGGTGACATATACGTAGACAACTGAGACATCCCTTAGGTTTAAAAATAGATTGGGATCCCTAATAGCTTATGAGAAAGGATCTAAGTCTTCGAAAAATTGGAAAACAGATGGGGGCTCTCGATAACTTAGAAAAATGGATCAAATCTTTCTGAGGGTTGAAGAACGGAGCAAGATCCTCTGAAAAACTAAAAACCAGATCTAAATCTTCAAGCAAATCACCGGATAATTTAATAACAGCGGTGAAGCTGATTGAAGATGGATCGGGAAGCTCAAATTGGGTCGGCGGAGAACGAAAAACAACGGAGGCCCTAACTAAAAAATAACTTAAGCGAAAATAGAGAGAGAAAGGAGAGAGAGGCTACCTGGGCCAAATGCCATGTGAGCCGCTAAAAAGAAAGACACCCGACCCGCAAGAGAAAAGACACCCGAGCCGCAAAGGAGAAACACCACCCGAGCCAAACATGGGCCGTTGCCACCCGAGCCAAACATAGGTTGTTGCCACCCTAGCCAAACATGGGCCGTTGCCACCCGAACCAAACGTGGGCCATTGCCACTCGAGCCAAACATATGCCGTTGCCACCTAAGCCAAACATGGGCCGTTGCCACCCGAACCAAACGTGTGCCATTGCCGCCCGAAGCAGCAATCACAGGAGGCCCATGAAGATACGACATACATGAAGAAAGGAAAACGAGTGAAAGAATAGGAAAATTTCCTTATCTTTTTAGGAGTTGCCCTAGCCGACTTAGACTTGTATATATACCGATGTACATCATCTGAAAAGAGGATCTGCAATTTTTACCAAGCAGAAACTCTGTACTTTTGCTCTCATACAGAATCTTTCAAAATAGCTTAATAAAATAACCATCTTTGGATCTTCGTGTTTGTGGTTTTAATCTCAGAAGTTTTAGATAAGTTCAATTGTGTGGATTTACACTCCCACAATGGATATGTTCAAGAGAGGACCTCCCGTGCTAAGGGAAAAATCAAAAAGATCAAGGGCCAGCCGAAAAAGGATATGCTCAATCTTGCTCAAATTGAAAGCAACGTCCAGCTCATTGAACTGCCCAAAGGTGACGAACTGCCAACTCTTGATGCTGAAGCAAAAAATCTTGCCGAGTAGAAAGGCAAACTCGAAGGTGCTTATGAAGAATTTTCGAAGCTTGTGCCTGATTTGGAACATGACATGCAGCTTTCGCCCGTGAAATCTAACATCTTGGTGGAGTTTAACACCGACAAGCCGGTTGAAACGTTAGCCACGGGCGTGGGCATTAAGGACCTCTTTGGTTCGAATCGAGGTACCCCAGGCATTGCCGAGCTGAGCTCTAAGAAAATGTCGTAGGACCCGACTTCTTCTGAATCATCTGAAGGCGAACCTTCTACTAAGAATTCTCTCGAGTTTAATTCCGAGGTAGTTGCCAATGAGAGTGCTGACAAGGCCGTTGACGTGTTCGAGGAAGGGGAAGTTAGATTGGATCTTCAAGTTATTGAACCCGAATCAAGCGAGCTTACGGCTACGAAAATTCTTGAGCAAGGTGGAGAGGCAACCAAATATTTGGCAGAGAAAGTGAGAGACGAGGTCGAGAAGATCATTCCTTAGTTATTCTTCTTTTTCTTCTTTTTCTAAGTGTTTTGGAGTTTGCGAGTTGTGCAACTCTTTTTATTACTTGTTTGAACTTGATTTGATGCCTGGATGGCTTTATCCACCTTTTGTTCACGTTTGGAACTTATGATTTTTGCTTCCTATCAAAGATGATACGAAGTAGTTTTATGGATGCGAATTTGGATCTTGTGTCAGACTTACGCAATTCAAGATCTAAGTATTGAGACTTTTCTCTCGAAAAGCTAAGTGTTTGTTTTTGTTTTTTTTGCTTTCCGGGTATCCGATTTCCAATGATAAGTTACTAGGTTTTCTCAAAATGATTTTGAATAAACCATACTTAGATGATATCCATCTAGTGTTTTGTTTAAGAGTTGTTGCAGCCAACGAGTCGTTTGTTGGGTTTAAGATGATCATTTCGGGTTACGAATATATCTCTGTAGACATATCCGCTCCGACAATGATCATGTGCTTTAATCAAGTTTAGGATGAACATTACGGTTTACGGATACGTTACCGTAAACATATCCGCTCTCGTAATGAACACAAACATTTATTAGCGCACTTTTAATCCTGCAAACGATGTAGAGGTTAGATCCGTTATGGATGTAAGAGTTCATTGCTTTGGCTAGTAGCAATGAGGATGAAATGAGATGCTTGTTTGACTCAAATAATCCGTGAAGGATGTAATGTGATGTTTGTTTTGTTAAGACTAGCAATCCGTAGAAGATGTAACATAAAACTTTGCTTTGATAGCTCGTAGAATCTGTTACAAAGATGGGAGTATACGAGTATACGTACCGCACTCCCCCTCTTTTTTAAAGAGGGGGCTGCTGAACCCATCCAAAGATGAGTTGCCAACATACCCTTTGAAGGGATCAAGCCGCCCCGTAGTTCATGCAAAGGAAATCAGTGATAATATTTCTTTAAGTGCCTTGCGTTCCATGATCGTGGTATTGGAACGCCCGCCATGGTGGCAATTTCGTAGACTCTAGGCCGAACTACTTTAGTGATCTGGTAAGGCCCTTCCCAGTTGGCTCCGAGTTGGCCGGTGTTCCTTTCCGTCATGTTTTGGAAGACTTCCTGTTGGGGTCAGATTCCACCTCTTGAGAATCAACAGTTAAAAATGGCTAAGTGTGGAGAAGCACTAGCAGTTGTACCCCGAACTGTGAAGAAAGGGAGTTTGATCGGGTACCTATCCGTGAAGAGAGTTGGATCGGGTACCCCGATCCGTGAAGGGAGAATTGGATCGGGTACCCCGATCCGTGAAAGGAGAGTTGGATCGGGTACCCCGATCCGTGAAGGGAGAGTTGGATCGGGTACCCTGATCCGTGAAGAGAGAGTTGGATCGGGTGCCCTGATCCGTGAAAGGAGAGTTGGATCGGGTACCCTGATCCGTGAAGAGAGTTGGATCGGGTACCCCGATCCGTGAAGGGAGAATCGGATCGGGTACCCCGATCCGTGAAGGGAGTTGGATTGGGTACCCCGATCCGTGAAGGGAAATTTGGATTGGGTATCCCCGAACCGCGAAGGGAGAGTTGGATCGGGCGATCCCTAACTGCGACAGGGTGGGCTGGTTCGGATGTCTTCTAACTATGGCAGGAGAAGTTTGCGCGACCCGAGCCATGGACGATTGGTTCGGGTACCATGACCTCAATCAAAAACGAGACGGATCGGGGTCAAAGAAAACCATCGACACCCGAGCCATGAACCATGGTGTTACCCGAGCCGTGAACCATGGTGTCACCCGAGCCAAAGTTCGATGGTAGGAGATTGGGCTGAGGCGATGAGCCCACAGATTCAAGCCCACATAAGAGATGACAAGGTTGAAGCCCATGAATCAAAGCCCATGGTGGTAGCCGACTTTGCTAAAAGGAAATCCCAAGGAATTAGGAAATCTTCCTTATCTCTTTAGACATTAACTTAGCCGACTGAAACACATATATATATTCATGTAAACCCTCTGAAAGGGGGATCCGGAATTAACCTAGCAGAACTCTGTATTTTTACTCTTATACGAAAAAGCTTTCTAAACGGCTAAATAAAAAACACCATCTTTGGATCTTCGTTTGTGTCTTTTGGTGGTTTTTACTCAGAAGTTTCGGATCTCGCTAAAAGACATAACGAATTCAATTGGCGTGGATTTATACTCCCACAATTTGGCGCTAGAAGGAGGGGGTAGAAACTTTCTTACTCCAAGGAACCACTGTGGGAGTGTAAATCCATGTCAATTGAATTTGTTACGTCTTTTAGAGAGATCCGAAACTTCTGAGTAAAAACCTCCAAAAAACACAAACAGAGATCCAAAGTTGGTGTTTTATTAAGCTGCTTAGAAAGCTTTTTGTGTCAGAGCAAAAGTACAGAGTTTTGCTAGGTAAATTGCGGATCCCGATTTCTTAGGGTTTACATGAGTATATTAAGTTAAGTCGGCTAAGTTAATATCCAAAGAGATAAGGAAGATTTCCTAATTCTTCGGGATTTCCTTTTAGCAAAGCCTATCATCGTCATGGGCTTCGATTCATGGGCTGTCTTTGTCATCTCTTTTGTGGGCTTGAATCTGTGGGCTCATTGTCTCAGCCCGATCTCTTACCATTGAACCTTGGTTCGGATGACACCATGGTTTGCGGCTCGGGTGGCACCATGGTTCACGGCTCGGGTGACACCATGGTTCATCGTTCGGGTGACACCATGGTTCACGGCTCGGGTGACATACTATGGGTCGTGACTCCCGATCCGTCTGTCGTACCGTGGATCGGGGTACGCGACCCTGCTTCTTTACCGTGGGTTGTGACCCCCGATCCATTTGCTGTCCGTGGATCGGGGTACACGACCCAGCTTTCTTCGCTATGGGTCATGACCCCCGATCCGTCTGTCGTGCCATGGATCGGGGTACACGACCCAGCTCACCTTGTCACGGTTCGGGATACCCGATCCAACTACTTCATTCACGGTTCGGGGTACCCGTTCCAACTCCTTTATTCATGGTTCGGGGTACCCAATCCAACTCACCTTGTCAGGGTTCGGGGTACCCGTTCCAACTTCTTCATTCACGGCTCGTGGTACCCGATCCAACTCACCTTGTCACTGTTCGGGGTACCCGATCCAATTACTTCACAGCTAGGGATCCCGATCCAACTTCTTCATGGTTGGGGATCCCGATCCAATTCCTCATGGTTAGGGATCCCGATCCAACTCCTTCACGGTTAGGGATCCCGATCCAACTCCTCACGGTTAGGGATCCCGATCCAACTTCTCACGGTTAGGGATCCCGATCCAATTCCTCACGGTTAGGGATCCCGATCCAACTCCTTCATGGTTAGGGATCCCGATCCAACTCTTCATGGTCAGGGACCCCGATCCAACTCCTCACGGTTGGGGATCCCGATCCAACTCCTCACGGTTAGGGATCCCGATCCAACTTCTCACGGTTAGGGATCCCGATCCAATTCCTTACGGTTAGGGATCCCGATCCAACTCCTTCACGGTTAGGGATCCCGATCCAACTCCTCACGGTTAGGGATCCCGATCCAACTTCTCACGGTTAGGGATCCCGATCCAATTCCTCACGGTTAGGGATCCCGATCCAACTCCTTCACGGTTAGGGATCCCGATCCAACTCTTCATGGTCAGGGACCCCGATCCAACTCCTCACGGTTGGGGATCCCGATCCAACTCCTCACGGTTAGGGATCCCGATCCAACTTCTCACGGTTAGGGATCCCGATCCAATTCCTTACGGTTAGGGATCCCGATCCAACTCCTTCACGGTTAGGGATCCCGATCCAACTCCTCATGGTTAGGGACCCCGATCCAACTCCTCACGGTTGGGGATCCCGATCCAACTCCTCACGGTTAGGGATCCAGCTGCTAGCCCTTTTTCATACTTAGCCATTTTTTCAATCGTTGATTCCCAAGAGGTGGAATCTGACCCCAACAGTTGTGACCCCCGATCCGTCTGCTGCACCACGGATCGGGGTACACGACCCAGTTTCACAGTTAGGCGGACACCCGATCCGCTTGTTGTTAACTTCAAGAGGGGAGATTTTGACCCCAACAGTTAGTCCTTCAGCTCGTCAGTTTTAATGTTAAAAGTGTCGAGGTTAATAGCAATTTGAAGTTTACTTGCCCCAAACCGTCTTTCACTGTGATCCCGAACTATTTACTGACTGTTTCCCCGAGCCATTGCCTAAACCAGGGTTTGGGTTCTGTTCGGGGGACTTTTGGAATCTATCACCTTTATTGGGGAGTGCAAACGTTTTGGCTGATTCCCGAGGTATGTGACGTCACTTTTTGCTTATATAAACCGTCTTGCCCCTCGATTCCTCATATCTTCATTTCTCCAAAAATTCTCCAAAACAGGTAACTTCTCTCTTCTTTCTCTCTCTATATTTTTTTTGCTTAAGTTTTTTTTATTAGTTAGAGCCTCCGTGAAACCCCCTTTGCCACCGAACCATTTGAGTTTTCCGATCCACCTTCAACAGTTCTGCCGCAGTTCTTCGAGTTTCTGGTGATTCGTTTGAGGATTTGGATATGGCCATCAGTTCTAAAAAAAAATCTTGATCTGTTCTTTGATTTTTTTAGAGGTTTCGATCTGATCCGATAAGACGCCGAAAACCACAATCTGTTTATTCCATTCTTCGAAACCCGGGATCCTTCCTCGCGTGATTAGGGATCCCAATCCGTTTTCAAACACAACGGATGTCTCAGCTATCTGCGCCAGTGTCCCCCGATCCATATGTCAGATTGTTTGTCAGTCCAACTCAATCTTCATTTCCCGAACCTTCTTTTTCCCCCGATCTGATTCCTGCTCAAAGCTGTAGTCGAGCAGACTTGTCTGGTGCGAACGCTTTGGAAGATTTGGATGATTCGATTGGTTCGGGGGTAGGGCCTTCGATCCTTGGTCGAAAAATGGTGCTCTCCGAATCCTCAAGAGCTGATAGCAATGCTGGGATCCCTCTGGTGTCTGAAATCCCCCAACTTCACGATTCTCCATTCGACGAGGTGATGAATCCCTTTACTGACGCAGTGGATCCCGAGCTGTCAAAAATTGAACCAGAGGATTGGTTCTACGACCCGGTTGTGGCTAGGAAAGAGTTAGAACGCCTGGTTGGACCTACTCATCGAGCGCCAAGGAAGAAGAAGATTAAGAAACGACCTGATCCACCTGGTTCAACTCTCTCTTCCTTAAATTCGTTGGCGGACCTTAGGCAGAGATTTAATATCTCGGAAGAGGTTGAATTTGTTCTTCCTTCTTCAACAGACCGAGCTGATAAGCCCCCTCCCGATCACTTTACTCTGTACGAGAGCTTCTTCTATCGCTGCCTACTATGGCTCCCGATCCCCGAAGTGATCCTACGATTTTTATGGAGACATAATCTGGCTATTGCCCAAGTCAACTGCAGGGGGCTTAGACATCTGGTTGGCATCCTTGTCAGAAGTTACGAGTGCGACGTTGAGGTTGGGGTCGAGCATTTGAGAAGTTTCCTCGAGTTCAGGCGTCGCAATAAAAGGGAGTTGAAGTACTACGTATCGGGTAAAGCCAAGAGAAAGATCATAAAAGGATTTCCATCCAAGGATGACAACTGGGAGGATTTCTTCTTTTTCGTTCCTATTACCGAGGCATCAGTGGGATCAGGATGTCTCAGTTTAATCAAGACGAGCTGGGGAGAACTTGGTAGCCGACCCGTGGCTTTCCCCTTTTTTTTAAGCTACGCCTCGGTTTCCTTTTATAATGACTTTGTTTTAGGTTTACTTATATCTTTTTCTTTTTTTTTCAGCACGCCACTTCCAACTTTCATTGCCTCCTGATCTTTCTGTGGTTCACGAAGCACTTTCTTCGTCCCCTCGCTAGCCTTGACAGGCAGTTTGATTGTTCCGGTAGTCATGGTGATTTCTCTAGAGAATCCTGTTAAGGGTTTGGGAGTAGATATCACTTCGGACAGGTCCACATTCATTCTTCTGAGAGTTTCGAGGAAAATTACGTCCACGGTGCTCCCAGTGTCTACCAATATGCGTGCTACGTCGCAGTCATTGATGATCAACTCGATCACGAGAGGGTCATCATGAGGTCTGTCGATTCCGATCGTTTCTCTCTCCTCGAATGATATCACGTCGTTTGGAAACTTAGATGGTTTAGACCAGTTGATGCTGACGTCTACCCTTCATTGGAACGCTTTGATTGACGAGACGGTATCTGAGCAATAGTGGGATCCTCCCATTATCATACTAATCCTTCTTCTGCTTGATCCAGAGGGCGGCATTTCGTCATCCCTTCTATCGCGCTTGGTGCGATCTTCTTTTGTCAGGTCGGGTTTGTATGTGTTTACGTCCATCTCGAAATCCTTGAGGCTAACGTTTCCTCCAAGCTCGCCGGCTGCTAATTTTTTAGCAAGCTTCAAGCCTAGAATTCGGCAGTTCGCGGTAGAATGTCCGTAGATATGGTGGTGTTCGCAGTAGGCCGTCTCGTCATAGGAACTGTCGTTTTTGGTCCATGTGCTCCATGAGCTTCTTCCACGGCCTCGGCCTCTTCCTCGACCGAATCCAGGAGCGTCAATTTGATAGTTATGAGCTCCTCGAAAGCCTCCCTCGTGCTGGATATAGCCGGAGCCTTGGTTGTTCTTCCTAGTGTTGGAAGGGGCTGAAACTTGAGGAGGATGGTTCGTTGTCTTGGCCTTCTCGTACTTCTCGGTTAGGATTTTCATCTCTTCTTCTTCGGTGATGAAGTCTGCGGCTCGATGCATAGCATCCTGTATCGTCGTGGGGGTGTTCAGTGCGATTTCTTTGC
This sequence comes from Pseudoturritis turrita, assembly GCA_900406555.1. Taxonomy (NCBI): domain Eukaryota; kingdom Viridiplantae; phylum Streptophyta; class Magnoliopsida; order Brassicales; family Brassicaceae; genus Pseudoturritis; species Pseudoturritis turrita. The sequence goes on along the minus strand of OVBL01000933.1, from coordinate 47,563 downwards.
GAAAATCGGAATTGAACCAGAGTGCTCGCTTTAGGGCTAGTAGGGCTGCTTTGTCGCTCAGGCCTTCCACTTTTGACATAACAGCTTTGAACCTTCCAACGAAACTCTAGAGTGTTTCGTTCTGCCCTTGAGCTAGGGTCCACAGGTCGGCATCAGACGTTCCGGGATCCATGAAGATGGAATAATGTTTCAAGATGCCGCAGATAGTTGGTTATAGTTGTTGATGGAATTCCGCTCGAGTCTTGAGAACCACTCGAGCGCCGGTCCCTTAAGATGCTCCACGAAGAGAAGGCATTGTCCGGCGTCTCTCTCGTTTTCCTTGAAATTCGAGCGTCCCATGGCTATAGCGAAGGCCGTCAGATGCTCCTTCGGATCGGTCTTTCCTTCATGGATCGGGACTTTCATCTTGCCAGGGTCCGGAATTCTCGTGCTAGTTATCCGTGCTGTGAACGGGGTGTTCTGTGCTTCCTCCAGTACACGATATATCTCTGGCACCTTGCTAGTCGCTTTGTGCATCATGGACCGGACGGCTTTTATGTCGGCAGCTGCTCGATCCATATCTGCTCGCATCATAGCAATCTCTTCTTTCTGGGCTCTGACTCCTGCTCGGCGCTCTTCGTTCATTCGTGCTTGCTCAGCCCAGAGTATGTTCTCCTCTTCCTCGGTCAGCTCTTGATCTCCTTCGGGGATGGCCTCGCGTCTTTCGGTTCGGATTTGACTAGTTGCTAGGTGTTCGGGATTGTCATGGCTCTCCATGTTTTGCTCCATTCGGTTCTCCTCCTCTAGATTGATGATTGGTGCAGGCTCCTCTTCGATTGGCGTGTCGTCTGCCCCTTGGACTCTTGAGGCTAGTTTTGCTGAGCTTTGGTGTAGTAGTGGCAGTCTTCCTCGTGTCCTCGGTGGGTTGAGCGGAGTTGTGAAGTCCAAGGCCGTTGGGTTGAGACGCCTCCCGACTCGTTTTGCTGGATCCAGACCTGATCCCGTGCCTCGGGTTCGACTCGCCGTTGTCAGGGCCTTCAGCTCGCCCGTCATCGTGTTGTTCAGCTTGTCTAGCTCCTCCGCCTTTTTGAGCAGTGTCTCCAGCATGGCTTTCATCTCCGTGAGCGTTGTCGAAGTCTCCCCAGCGTCTTTGGATTGGTTCGCCTGATCCTCCACGCCGGCGTTTCTGGTGTCAGCAGCGCTATCGTCTCCGTCGTTGGTCATCGTCTTCAGATCGGTTTTGTGGTGGTTCTTCGGTGTAAGAAAATTTCAATCCCCCTCCTTCTAGCGCCAAATTATGGAAGTATAAATCCACGCCAATTGAATTCATCGAGTCTTTTAGAGAGATCTGAAACTTCTGAATAGAAACCACCCAACAAACACGAACAAAGATCCAAAGATGGTATTTTATTAAGCTGCTTAGAAAGCTTTTTTGTATGTGAGCAAAAGTACAGGGTTTTGCTAGGTAAATTGCGGATCCCCTCTTTTAGAGGGTTTACATGAGTATATATATAAGTCTCAGTCAGCTAAGTTAATGCCTAAAGAGATAAGGAAGATTTCCTAATTCCTAGGGATTTCCTTTTAGCAAAGTCGGCTACCACCATGGACTTTGATTCATGGGCTTTAACCTTGTCATCTCTTTTGTGGGCTTGAATTCGTGGGCTCGTCGCCTCGGCCCAAATCCCTCCCATCGAACCTTGGCTCGGGTGACACCATGGTTCATGGCTCGGGTGACACCATAGTTCACGGCTTGGGTGACACCATGGTTCATGGCTCGGGTGACACCATGGTTCACGGCTCAGGTGACACCATGGTTCACAGCTCGGGTGACGTAATATGGGTCGCGACCCCCGATCCGTCTGTCGTACCATGGATCGGGGTACACGACCCAGCTTCTTCACCGTCGGTCTTGACCCCCGATCCGTCTATCGTGCCATGGATCGGGGTACACGACCCAATTTCTTCACCGTGGGTCGTGACCCCCGATCCGTCTCTCGTACCGTGGATCGGGGTACACGACCCAGCTTCTTCACCATGGGTCATGACCCCCGATCCGTCTGTCGTGCCATGGATCGGGGTACACGACCCAATTTCTTCACCGTGGGTCGTGACCCCCGATCCGTCTGTCGTACCGTGGATCGGGGTACACGACCCAGCTTCTTCACCGTGGGTCATGACCCCCGATCCGTCTGTCGTCCCATGGATCGGGGTACATGACCTAGCTTGCCTTGTCACGGTTCGGGGTACCCGATCCAACTACTTCAATCATAGTTCGGGGTACCTGATCCAACTTGTCTTGTCACGGTTAGGGATCCCGATCCAACTCCTCTTCACAGTTAGGGATCCTGATCCACCTCCTTGTCATGGTTAGGGATCCCGATCCAACTCCTCTTCACAGTTAGGGATCCCGATCCAACTCTTCAATCACGGTTCGGGGTACCTGATCCAACTTGTCTTGTCACGGTTCAGGACCCCGATCTAACTCTCCCTTCACAGTTAGGGATCCCGATCCAACTCTTCACGGTTAGGGATCCCGCTGCTAGTTCTTTTTCATACTTAGCCATTTTCCAATTGTTGATCTTCAAGAGGTGGAATCTGACCCCAACAGTTAGCCCCCCCCCAGCTTGGCAGTATCAGTAATGTTAGTGTCGAGCTGTAAGTGGTCGAGTGAGATCAACGATTCTCGTGGTCGTCCCGAACTGTCTTTTTTTATAACGATCCCAAACCATGATCCATGGATAGCCCCGAACCATTTCTTTGTAGCATTGCTGATTCAGTTCGGGTATGATTTCCTACGCAAACTCAGTTCGGGGTTCTGTTGCCTTGATACCTTTATCGGAGAGTGCAAGCGTTTTTGTTGGTTCCCGAGGCGAATGACGTCACCACTTGCCTATATAAACCGCGATACTTCTCATTTGTTCTCCACTTCATTTCTCCGAAAATTTCTTCAAAGCAGGTAACCTCTCTCTTCTTTCTCTCTCTAAAATTTTTTGCTTAAGTTATTTTTGAGTTGAAACTCCGCTGTTCCTCCTACGCCGCCGATCCGCTTGAATTTCCCGATCCATCTTCAACTGGCTCCGCCGCCGTCTTCAAGTTTTCCGGCAGTTTTGTTTGAAGATTTGGGTCGACTCATTCTTATTATAAGGGGTTTCCCGTCGAAAGACGATAATTGGGAAGACTATTTCTTTTTCATTCCTATCTCCGAAGCGTCGGTGGGTCGGCGGTGCCTCCAGTTTATCAAATCTGAATGGGGAGAAATTGGTAGCCGATCCGTTGCTCGACTTGGGCCACGGCTCGGGTTTCCATTACTTAGCAAAAAAATTTTCTTTTTAGGGTTTTCTAACCTTGCATAAATACTTTTGTTTTTTGCAGTGCGTCATCTTCGTCTTTCACTGCCTCCCGATCTATCTGAGGTTCACGAAGCGCTTTCTGCTCGTAAGTGCAACTGGTCCAGAGACTTCAACCTTCGACGAGTGGAGAGAGCCCGAGCCCTTTCTGAAGGACAATCGGTTGAACAGTCATCTTCTTCTCATTCTTCGAGAGATACCATGGGAAGACCTACTTTCAGAGACCGAGCTGCTGCGAAAGCCAAGGCAGAGGCAGAGGCTAACGAGAGAGTGAAGCAGGCCAAGGTGTTAAATCAATCTCGTCCCCCGAACCCTCAATCTGTCCCTGCCATTGTCTCTGAACCAACTTCTGCTGATAATCCTCGCGAACCGGCTCCTACAGGGGTCATCCTGGGGCTTCGTCCAGCCGACTCTCAAATTATACCGCATAAAGACAAAGGCAAAGGGAAGGCCAAGGAGAAGAAAACTACGAGCAAAAAATGCCAATCAATAGATGACAAGGGAGGGGCGCCGAAGCGACTGCATTGTACTGAGTCGTCTCGAGCTATCCACGAAGCAATCCCTCTTCCTACTGCTCCAATAAATGCTGATGAAGGCGCTTATAGTGATGCCTCAGCGTCCGCGACCATCTTCTCAAAGATCACCTGTTCGGGTGATCGTTTTTCGCCATCCAACACTCTGCTTAGGGACAAGGCCTACAGCGAGATGTCGCTTCGGGGTGTCAAGGTATGTGATGTATATTTGTTTTGTTTTCGTTACCCGATCCATCTAAGCTTAGTTAAATGTATTTTCCTGTTGTCGTGCAGTTCATATCCCATCTTAATAGGATGGTAATGGGATATGAATCTGATGCCCGTAAGGATCGCGAGAAGGTCGAGGATGCTAGGCGGAAAGCCATTGAGCTGGACGGGAAGCCGAGGCAACCCAGGCTGCTGAATAAGAAAGAGCTGTCAAGAGGATCAAAGTCCTTGAAGCTGACGCGGAAGGGTGCAGGAAGCATATCAAAGAAGCCGACGAGCGGATCATGCGGCTGGAGTCAGGCAAAGCGAGGCGGGATGCTCATATAGCTAGCCTGACAAGGCAGCTAGAAGCTACGAATGAGCTTCTTGAGAGTAAGGTCGAGCAAGCTGTTATAGAAGCCAAACGCGAGACCATGATGATACTCGAAGGCAAATTTCCCGAGCTGAAAAGCTTCTTAGCCAGATTGATGGTGAGCCAAAGGAAAACATGCTTGACCTTGCCCAGATTGAAGGCAATCTCCAATTCATTGGGCTGCTCCAAAGCGACGAACCGCCATATCTTAATGCCGAGACAAAGAGTTTAGCTGAGCAAAAAGAGGACTTGATGGGATCTCATGAGGCGTTTGCTCAGCTCGTGGCGAAAATGAGAGGAACCCTGCGACTGTCTCCAATCCGATCTGACATTCTGGAGGAGCTCAGTGACGGTGAGCCCATAGAGACTGCTGCTGCAAACGCCGGGATCCAAGATTTTTCCGGTTCTAACAAGGGAACGCCCGGTCTGGCTGATCTTAGTCCGGTGGAGATCGCTAAGGAGACAGTCCCCGAACCCATTTCTGCGAAAGCTCTCGATGTTACCCTAGAGAAAAAGGTTGCAGAGTTTGCTGAGGCGTTGCTTGTGGAGGACAAAGCCCCCGAAGGTAAAGTAGCTGAGCAGATGGTATAGTCGGAGCAGAAGGCGGTCATGACTCCCGAGATAGTGGAGGATTACGATCCTCTTTTCTTTGTCTAGTTTTAAAACTCTCTTTCTATTTAATGCCTGGACGGCTTTATCCAAGTTGTTTAAGAACTTATTATCTTCTTTTTAATCACTTGGTTGCTGACTTAGCTAACCCTTGCATTTGAATATATATGTCTTTCGTTTAACAATAGATTCGAGAATGCCTTACTTGCATTTGTTTTTGTTTGCGTAGTTATGAGATGATCAGTCTCGAGATGATCATTTCGGTTTACAGATAGATTACCATAAACTTATCTGCTCCGATAATGAACATTTTTTTGCATAGTCTAGGACGAGCATTTCGATTTACGGATAAGTTACCATAAACGTATCCGCTCCGACAATGAACGAATACTTGTATAGCACGCTTTTGATCCTGAGACGGATGTGAGAGTTTAGATCCGAAATGGATGCAAGAATTCTCTATTGTGGCCAGCAATAGTGAAGATTTGGCGAGATGCCCGTTGTAGTCTGATTTGCTCAAATATATCTGTTTTGTTAAGACTTAGTGATCCTTGAAGGACGTTTAGATAAAAATTGCCTTTAAAAGCAAAGCTTCGATAGATAGTGGAAACTGTTACAAAGATGGGAGTATACGAGTATGCGTATACGTACCCACTCCCCCCCCCCTTTTTGAAAGGAGGGGGGCAACTGAACCCGTCCGAAGACGAGCTGCCTGCGTACCCTTTGCAGGGATCAAGTCGCCCCGTAGTTCATGTAAAGTAGGTTAGTGATAGTACTTTTTGAGATGCATTGTGTTGCACGATCTCGGTACTGGAACGTCTGTCATGTTAGCAAGTTTGTAAACGCCAGGTTTGACAACTTCGGTGATGTTGTAGGGTCCTTCCCAATTTGCTCCTAGTTTGCCGGCATTTGTTTCCGCGGTGTTCTGGAAAACCTTCCGCAAAACTAAATCGCCTTCGTAGAATCTTCATTCTCGAACATTGGAATTGTAGTATTTTGCGGCCGCGTTTTCATAGTTCTGGATCCTGATAAAGGCTTGGTCCCTTCTTTCGTTGATCAAGTCCAGTTCGTCAAGCATTAATAGGTGATTGAGCCCCTCTTGTTCTGGTAATAGCCTCCGGCGAATCCCTGGGAAATGTATCTCCGGGGGGATGACACACTCTGTTCCGTATACGAGGGCGAACGGGGTTTCTCCTGTTGCTCGTCGTGGGGTGGTGCGGTGAGACCAAAGTACTCCCTCCAGTTCTTCAGCCCAACGTCCCTTTTTCTCATCAAGGCGCTTCTTCAGGCCGTCAAGGATTGTTTTGTTGATTGCTTCGGCCTGTCCGTTCCCTTGTGGATATCTTGGAGTAGACTTGCTGAGTCTGATTTTCCATTTCTCGCAGAAACCTTCAAAACGATTTGAGATGAACTGCGAGCCGTTATCTGTCACGATCTCGTATGGTACTCCATGTCGGCATATGATATTTTTCCAGACAAAGGCCTCTACGTGCGCATCTTTAATGTTAGCATAGGAGTCGGCTTCGACCCATTTTGAGAAATAGTCTGTCAAAACCAGAAGGAAGCGTTTCTGTTTTGATGGATGCAGTGGCCCGACGATGTCCATAGACCATCGCATAAATGGATATGGCGACGAGATTGAAGAAAGTACTTCTGTCGGCTGGTGAATCATCGGCGCATGGCGCTGGCACTTTTCGCATTTCGCCAAAAACACCTTGCAATCTTCGATCATTGTTGGCCAATAGTAGCCGTGACGTTTGACTTTTATGGCTAGTGCTCTCCCTCCAGAGTGATTTCCACATGAACCGTTATGAATTTCCTCCATAATCTTCCTGGCATCCTTTCCTTCTACACAGTTTAGCAACGGTCCCGAGAATCTCCACTTGAAGACATTCCCATCAAGTAACACGTAACGTGCAGCCTGGGCTCGAGCTTGCGAGCTGCCCATTTTTCTGTTGGCAAGGCGCCGTCATATATGTATCCTCTGATTGCGGCGAGCCATTCCTTGTCGCAGCCATATTCTGCCCTGTTTTCCCCGTTTGTTGCTTCGTCGGGTTCGACGACAGGGTCATTGCAGCTCCCCATGGTTGCTAGAACATCTTCTTCCATTGGGGCAATATCCGGCTCTGCGGGTGGTTGGTTGGTCAGTTCTTCCTGCACTTTACCCACCGCTTCTTGCCCGGTTGTGACTTCTGTCGCTTGCCTAGCCGCTTGTGAATGAGTTACGACGTTCACCGCGTCGGAAGGGCTGATGCTTGGGTGTCGGATAAATTCCACTGGGATTATCCTCTTTAAATCCGTATCCGGATCGGAGAACTGAGGGGGTGGCTAGATAGTTCTTGAGTTGCTGAAAAGCTTCCTCGCAGTTCTCCGTCCACTCAAACTTCTTGTTCCATCGCAAAGTATCATAGAATGGCAAGCATTTGTCGGTGGATCGTGAGATGAATCGGTTAAGCGCAGCTACCCTCCCGGTAGGACGTTGGACTTCCCTTTTCGTCTTTGGTGAAGTCATATTGATGAGTGCGTCGATCTGCTTAGGGTTTGCCTTAATGCCGCGGTGAGTTACAAGATAACAAAGGAACTCTCCCGAAGTGACTGCGAATCTGCACTTGGTCGGATTTAACTTCATGTTGTGAAAGTTCAGCTGCGAGAAACATTCCTTGAGATGAGTGACGTGATCCTGTTCCTTTAGTGATTTCACCAGCATGTCATCTATGTAAACCTCCATTGTTTTGCCGGGTTGGTCCGCAAACATCTTGTTCACCAGTCGCTGGTATGTCGCTCCAGCATTTTTCAGACCGAATGGCATCACCTTGTAGCAATATATTCCACGATCCGTTATAAAAGCGGTCTTTTCGCGATCGTCGGGGTTCATCAAGATCTGGTTGTAACCTGAGAAGGCATCCATGAAAGATAGGAGTGCGTTTCCTGCCGTCGCTTCGACTAAGCGATCGATATGTGGAAGGGGGAAGCTGTCTTTTGGACAGGCTTTGTTCAGGTTGGTGAAATCCACGCACACGCACCATTTGCCGTTCTTCTTCTTGACCACCACTGGGTTAGCTAGCCAGTCCGGGTACTTCACCTCATTTATCGATCCGACAATCCGACACACAGTAGTTTTTCCACCTCGTCATTGACCGCTTTAGCTCTGTCTGGTCCAAGTTTTCTTCTTTTCTACTTTACTGGTTTGAAAGTTGGGTCGATGTTCAGTTCGTGGCTCTTTCACCGGTTCTCTGTCGGTTTTTATCTTCTTGCGCTTTAAACTTGCCGTCGGATCAGTCACCGGGTTTCTGAGCTTGTGTGCGGTGAGAAAGCAGACACGAGACTCTTTTTTATTTCCTCGAATCGTTTTCACGCCGTATGGTGTAGGAAACTTTAGACAGAGATGGTAGGTTAAAACGGCTGCGCGCATCGAATTTAACCAGGGGGTCCCCACGATGACATTGTAGATGGCTGGGTGGTCGGCTACGGAGAATTCGACGATCTTCGTCACCTCGCCAGCTTAAACAAGCAGTTTGATTGTTCCGGTAGTCATGGTGGTTTCTCCAGAGAATCCTGTTAAGGGTTTGGGAATAGATATCACTTCGGACAGGTCCACATTCATTCTTCTGAGAGTTTCGAGGAAGATTACGTCCATGGTGCTCCCAGTGTCTACCAATACGCGTGCTACGTCGCAGTCGTTGATGATCAACTCGATCACGAGAGGGTCATCATGAGGTCTGTCGATTCCGATCGTTTCTCTCTCCTCGAATGATATCACGTCGTTTGGAAACTTAGATGGTTTAGACCAGTTGATGCTGACGTCTACCCTTCGTCGGAACGCTTTGATTGACGAGACGGTATCTGAGCAATAGTGGGATCCTCCCATTATCATGCTAATCCTTCTTCTGCTTGATCCAGAGGGCGGCATTTCGTCATCCCTTCTATCGCGCTTGGTGCGATCTTCTTTTGTCAGGTCGGGTTTGTATGTGTTTACGTCCATCTCAAAATCCTTGAGGCTGACGTTTCCTCCAAGCTCGCCGGCTGCTAATTTTTTAGCAAGCTTCAAGCCTAGAATTCAGCAGTTCGTGGTAGAATGTCCGTAGATGTGGTGGTGTTTGCAATAGGTCGTCTCGTCATAGGAACTGTCATTTTTGGTCCATGTGCTCCATGAGCTTCTTCCACGGCCTCGGCCTCTTCCTCGACCGAATCCAGGAGCGTCAATTTGATAGTTATGAGCTCCTCGAAAGCCTCCCTCGTGCTGGATATAGCCAGAGCCTTGGTTGTTCTTCCTAGTGTTGGAAGGGGCTGAAACTTGAGGAGGATGGTTCGTTTTCTTAAGATGCTCCACGAAGAGAAGGCATTGTCCGGCGTCTCTCTCGTTTTCCTTGAAATTCGAGCGTCCCATGGCTATAGCGAAGGCCGTCAGATGCTCCTTCGGATCGGTCTTTCCTTCATAGATCAGGACTTTCATCTTGCCAGGGTCCGGAATTCTCGTGCTAGTTATTCGGGGTGTTCTGTGCTTCCTCTAGTACACGATCTATCTCTAGCACCTTGCTAGTTGCTCTGTGCATCATTGATCGGACAGCTTTTATGTCGGCAGCTGCCCGATCCATATCTGCTCGCATCATAGCCATCTCTTCTTTCTGGGCTCTGACTCCTGCTCGGCGCTCTTCGTTCATCCGTGCTTGCTCAGCCCAGTATGTTTTCCTCTTCCTCTGTCAGCTCTTGATCACCTTCGGGGATGGCCTCGCGTCTTTCGATTTGGGTTTGACCAGTTGCTAAGTGTTCTGGATTGTTGTGGCTCTCCATGTTTTGCTCCATTCGGTTCTCCTCCTCTAGATTGATGATTGGTGCAGGCTCCTCTTCGATTAGCGTGTCATCTGCCCCTTGGACTCCTGAGGCTAGGTTTGCTGAGCTTTGATGTAGTAGTGGCAGTCTTCCTTGGGTCCTCGGTGGGTTGAGCGGAGTTGTGAAGTCCAGGGTGGTTGGGTTGAGGCGCCTCCCGACTCGTCTTGCTGGATCCAGACCTGATCCCCTGCCTCGGGTTCAACTCGTCGTTGTCAGGGCCTTCATCTCGCCCGTCATTGTGTTGTTCAGCTTGTCTTGCTCCTACGCCTTTTTGAGCAGTGTCTCCAGCATGGCTTTCATCTCTGTGAGCGTTGTCGAAGTCTCCCCAGCGTCTTTGGGTTGGTTCGCCTAATCCTCCACGCCGGCGTTTCTGGTGTCAGCAGCACTATCATCTCCCTCGTTGGTCATCGTCTTCAGATTGGTTTTGTGGTGGTTCTTCGGTGTAAGAAAATTTCAACCCCCTCCTTCTAGCGCCAAATTGTGGGAGAGTAAATCCACGTCAATTGAATTTGTTACGTCTTTTAGAGAGATCCAAACTTCTGAGTAAAAACCACCAAAAAACACAAACAGAGATCCAAAGTTGGTGTTTTATCAAGCTGCTTAGAAAGCTTTTTGTGTCAGAGCAAAAGTACAGAGTTTTGCTAGGTAAATTGCGGATCCCGATTTCTTAGGGTTTACATGAGTATATATACTAAGTTAAGTCGGCTAAGTTAATATCCAAAGAGATAAGGAAGATTTCCTAATTCTTCGGGATTTCCTTTTAGCAAAGCCTGTCATCGTCATGGGCTTCGATTCATGGGCTGTCTTTGTCATCTCTTTTGTGGGCTTGAATCTGTGGACTCATTGTCTCAGCCCGATCTCTTACCATTGAACCTTGGTTCAGATGACACCATGGTTTGCGGCTCGGGTGGCACCATGGTTCACGGCTCGGGTGACACCATGGTTCATGGTTTGGGTGACACCATGGTTCACGGCTCGGGTGACATACTATGGGTCGTGACCCCCGATCCATCTGTCGTACCGTGGATCAGGGTACGCGACCCTGCTTCTTTACCGTGGGTCGTGACCCCCGATCCGTTTGTTGTCCGTGGATCGGGGTACACGACCCAGCTTTCTTCGCTATGGATCGTGACCCCCGATCCGTCTGTCGTGCCATGGATCGGGGTACACGACCCAACTCACTTTGTCACGGTTCGGGATACCCGATCCAACTACTTCATTCACGGTTAGGGGTACCCATTCCAACTCCTTTATTCACGGCTCGGGGTACCCAATCCAACTCACCTTGTCACGGTTTGGGGTACCCGTTCCAACTTCTTCATTCACGGCTCGGGGTACCCGATCCAACTCACCTTGTCACGGTTCGGGGTACCCGATCCAATTACTTCACAGCTAGGGATCCCGATCCAACTTCTTCATGGTTGGGGATCCCGATCCAATTCCTCACGGTTAGGGATCCCGATCCAACTCCTTCACGGTTAGGGATCCCGATCCAACTCCTCACGATTAGGGATCCCGATCCAACTTCTCACGGTTAGGGATCCCGATCCAATTCCTCATGGTTACGGATCCCGATCAACCTCCTTCACGGTTAGGGATCCCGATCCAACTCCTCACGATTAGGGACCCCGATCCAACTCCTCACGGTTGGGGATCCCGATCCAACTCCTCACGGTTAGGGATCCAGCTGCTAGCCCTTTTTCATACTTAGCCATTTTTCAATCGCTGATTCCCAAGAGGTGGAATCTGATCCCAACAGTTGTGACCCCCGATCCGTCTGCTGCACCACGGATCGGGGTACACGACCCAGTTTCACAGTTAGGGGGACACCCGATCCGCTTGCTGTTAACTTCAAGAGGGGAGATTTTGACCCCAACAACCACCGCACGAACGATTCGAAGAAGATGACTAGCGACGGACGAACCGACGACCCGCAGGACACGGGAATCGATGGATCTGGAGCAACAGATACACCAACGCCTGCAGACGTGGAGACGAGCCCAGAGGCCCTATCACAGATCAAGACGATGCTGGAGACGCTGCTCAAGAAGGCGGAGGAGCAGGACAAGCTAAACACAACGATGACCGATAAGCTCGAAGTCCTTACAACGGCGAGCCGAGCCCATGGTAGAGGCTCAGGAGTTGACCTAATGAGGCGCCCTCTTCGACGTCTCAACCCGACGGCCCTAGACTTCACAACTCCGCTCAACCCACCAAGGACCCGGGGAAAATTGCCACCACTCCATCAAAGCTCCGCAAACCTAGCTTCAGGAGTCCAAGGAGCAGGTGATACACCAATCGAAGAAGACCCTACACCAATCATCGATCTAGATGAGGAGAACCGAATGGAGCAAAACATGGAGAGCCGTGACGATCTAGAACCCCTAGCGACTGGCCAGACCTGAACCAAAAGATGCGAGGCCATCACCGAAGGAGGTCAAGAGCTGACCGAGGAGGAGGAGAACATACTTTGGGCTGAGCAAGCAAGCATCAACGAAGAACGCAGAGCAGGAGTCCGAGCCCAGAAAGAAGAGATGGCTATGATGCGAGCAGATATGGATCGAGCAGCTGCTGACATAAAAGCTGTCCGATCCATGATGCACAAAGCAACTAGCAAGGTGCCAGAGATAGATCGTGTACTGGAGGAAGCACAGAACACCCCATTCACAGCACGGATTACTAGCACAAGAGTCCCAGACCCTGGAAAGATGAAAGTCCCGATCTACAAAGGAAAGACCGACCCAAAAGAGCATCTAACAGCTTTCGCTATAGCCATGGGACGCTCTAACTTCAAAGAACACGAAAGAGATGCCGGACAGTGTGTTCTCTTCGTGGAGCATCTCAAAGGACCAACCCTGCAGTGGTTTTCCAGGCTCGAACAGAACTCCATCGGTAGCTATAACCAACTATCTGCGGCGTTCTTGAAGCATTACTCCATATTCATGGATCCTGGGACATCCGACGCTGATCTGTGGACCCTGGCTCAGGGGCAGAGTGAAACACTCTGAAGCTTCATCGAGAGATTCAAAGCCGTCATGTCCAAAGTGGAAGGCCTGAGCGATAAAGCAGCCTTGTTGGCCCTGAAACGAGCGCTCTGGTTCAACTCCAATTTTTGCAAGGAAATTGTGCTGAACGCCCCCACAACCATACAAGACGCTAAGCATCGAGCCGCAGACTTCATCACAGAAGAAGAAGAGATGAAAATACTAACTGAGAAGTATGGGAAGGCCAAAACAACGAACCATTCCCCCCAAGTTTCAGCCCCTTCCAACGCTAGGAAGAACAACCAAGGCTCCGGATATATCCAGCACGAGGGAGGCTTTCGAGGAGCTCACAACTACCAAATTGACGCTCCTGGATTCGGGCGAGGAAGAGGCCGAGGCCGTGGAAGAAGCTCATGGAGCACATGGACCAAAAGCGACAGTTCCTATGACGAGACGGCTTACTGCGAACACCACCACATCTACAGACATTCTACCGCGAACTGCCGAATTCTAGGCTTGAAGCTTGCTACAAAATTAGCAGCCGGCGAGCTTGGAGGAAACATCAGCCTCAAGGATTTCGAGATGGACGCAAACACATACAAACCCGAACTGACGAAAGAAGATCACACCAAGCGCGATAGAAGGGATGACGAAGCTCCCCCCTCTGGATCAAGAAGAAGGATAAGCATGATAATGGGAGGATCCCACTATTGCTCAGATACCATCTCGTCAATCAAAGCATTCCAGCGAAGGGCAGACGTCAGCATCAACTGGTCTAAACCATCTAAGTTTCCAAACGACGTGATATCATTCGAGGAAAGAGAAACAATTGGAATCGACAGACTGCATGATGACCCTCTTGTGATCGAGTTAATCATCAACGACTGCGACGTAGCACGCATATTGGTGGACACTGGGAGCACCGTGGACGTAATCTTCCTCGAGACTCTCAGAAGAATGAATGTGGACCTGTCAGAAGTGATATCTACTCCCAAACCCTTGACAAGATTCTCTGGAGAAACCACCATGACTATCGGGACAATCAAACTGCCTGTCCAAGCTGGCGAGGTGACGAAGATTGTCGAATTCTCCATAGCTGACCACCCGGCCATCTACAACGTCATCGTGGGGACCCCCTGGTTAAATTCAATGCGCGCAGCCGTTTCAACCTACCATCTCTGCCTCCAGTTCCCTACACCAAACGGCGTAAACATGATTCGAGGAAATCAAAAAGAGTCTAGTGTCTACTTTCTCGCCGCACACAAGCTCAGAAATTCGATGACCGATCCGACGGCAAGTTCATAGCGCAAGAAGATAAAGACCGACAGAGAACCGATGAAAGAGCTTTCGAAACTGTTATAATAGTTACCGATCACGGTGGATCGCGAAGAAGAAGTGTCTAAACCAACTTGCGACCCCGTCATATCAGTCTGCATCGACGACAAACATCCAGAGCGATGTGTAGAAATTGGAGCAATGTTAGATGGAAAGATCAAAGAAGAACTCGTGGCATTCTTGAAGAAAAATATTAACACATTCGCATGGGAAGCAGAAGATATGCCCGGCATCGATATCAACATAACAAGCCACGAATTGAACGTCGACCCAACTTTCAAACCAGTGAAGCAGAAAAGAAGAAAACTTGGGCCAGACAGAGCTAAAGCGGTCAATGACGAGGTGGAGAGACTACTGCGCGTCGGATCGATAACTGAGGTAAAGTACCCGGACTAGCTAGCTAACCCAGTGGTGGTCAAGAAGAAGAACGGCAAATGGCGCGTGTGCGTGGATTTTACCGACCTGAACAAAGCCTGTCCAAAAGACAGCTTCCCCCTTCCACATATCGATCGCTTAGTCGAAGCAACGGCAGGGAACGCACTCCTATCTTTCATGGATGCCTTCTCAGGTTACAACCAGATCTTGATGAACCCCGACGATCGCGAGAAGACCGCTTTCATAACGGATCACAGGATTTACTGCTACAAGGTGATGCCATTCGGCCTGAAAAACGCCGGAGCAAAGTACCAGCGGCTAGTGAACAAGATGTTCGCTGATCAACTCAGAAAGACAATGGAAGTCTACATAGACGACATGCTGGTGAAATCACTGAAAGAACAGGATCACGTCACTCATCTCGAGGAATGCTTCTCACAGCTGAATCTTCACAACATGAAATTAAACCCGACCAAGAGCAGATTCGCAGTCACCTCCGGGGAATTCCTTGGTTACCTAGTAACTCACCACGGCATTGAGGCCAATCCTAAGCAAATCGATGCACTCATCAATATGACTTCACCAAAGACAAAAAGGGAAGTGCAAAGACTTACCGGGAGGGTAGCTGCACTTAACCGATTCATCTCACGATCCACCGACAAATACCTACCTTTCTACGGTACTTTGAGAGGGAACAAGAAGTTCGAGTGGACGGAAAAATGCGAGGAAGCTTTTCAACAACTAAAGATCTACCTGGCTACTCCTCCAGTTCTCGCAAAACCAGAAGCAGGAGAACAACTTTTTCTGTACACCGCAGTAAATTTTTACGTCAGCAAAACTCTTACAGACGCTGAAACAAGGTACTCGCAAATGGAGAAATTGGCGCTACCATAGTTATGTCGGCAAGAAAGCTAAGGCCATACTTCCAATCGCACTCAATCGTCGTCCTAAGCACCTTCCCGATAAGGTCCATTCTGCATAGCCCAAGTCAGTCAGGGAGGTTAGCAAATTGGGCAATCGAACTGAGCGAGTATGACATTGAATATCGCGGACGAACGTGTGCCAAATCCCAAGTCTTGGCTGATTTTCTTATCGAACTCCCCGAAGAAGGCATTGACGACAAAATGCAAGGCCAGCTTTGGAAACTCCATGTTGATGACTCATCTTCCAAAAACGGTTCAGGAGTCGGGATACGGCTAACTTCTCCAACTGGCAAACTACTGGAACAGTCATTTTGCCTCGGTTTTCATGCATCCAACAATGAAGCAGAGTACAAAGCCTTGAATGCCGGGATGAAACTTGCTAATGGCCTAAAAATCGAGCAACTCCACGCATTTTGCGATTCCCAACTAGTCGTGAATTAGTTCAGCGGCGAATATGCAGCAAAGGATGATCGAATGGAAGCTTACTTGAAAATCGTCAAAGAATTGGCTGCACAGTTCAAACAATTCATCCTAACACGCATTCCACGAGGGGAGAACACCTCAGTCGATGCACTTACAGCCCTTGCATCAACTTCCGATCCCGATCTAAAGAGAGTAATCCCGGTAGAATTCATCCAGCACCCGAGCATTAGAGCAGGCAATTCAGTGAATGCCATAACTCGGTCACAAGCAGCTAGACAAGCAATAGATATCACAACCGGGCAAGAGGTGATGGATGAAATGCAAGAAGCATTGGCCCTCAGTTCACCCGTGGAGCCAGGTATTGCCCCAATGGAAGAAGACAATCTTGAAGAGTCACCAAACATGAAAAGCAGCAGCGACCCCATCGTCGAACCCAACGAAGAAGTCAACAACGATGGAGAATATGGCTGCGACAAGGAATGGCTAAACTGCATGGCAGGAAAGGACGCCAGGAAGATTATGGTGGAAATTCACAATGGTTCGTGTGGCAATCACTCTGGAGGAAGAGCACTAGCCATCAAGATCAAACGTCACAGTTATTATTGGCCAACAATGATCAACGATTGCAAGGAGTTTTCGGCCAAATGCGAGAAATGTCAACGTCACGCTCCGATGATTCACCAACCAACGGAAATGCTCTCGTCCATCTCATCACCATATCCATTCATGTGATGGTCTATGGACATTGTTGGGCCGTTGCACCCTTCAAAACAGAAGCGTTTTCTACTGGTTTTAACATATTATTTCTCGAAATGGATCGAGGCCGACTCATATGCCAACATTAAAGATGCACAAGTGGAAGCCTTCGTTTGGAAGAACATCATCTGCCTTCATGGAGTACCGTACGAGATCATGACAGATAATGGCTCGCAGTTCATCTCAAATCGTTTTGAAGGTTTCTGCGAGAAATGGAAAATTAGACTCAGCAAGTCTACTCCAAGATATCCACAAGGGAACGGACAGGCCGAAGCAATCAATAAAACGATCCTCGATGGTCTGAAGAAGTGCCTCGACGAGAAAAAGGGACGTTGGGCTGAAGAACTGGAGGGAGTACTTTGGTCTCACCGTACCACCCCAAGACGAGCAACGGGGGAAACCCCATTCGCCCTCGTATACGGAACAGAGTGTGTCATCCCGCTGGAGATACATTTCCCAGGAATTCGCCGCAGACTACTACCAGAACAAGAAGGGCTCAATCACCTTTTGATGCTTGACGAATTGGACTTGATCAACGAAAGAAGGGACCGAGCCTTGATCAGGATCCAGAACTATCAGAATGCGGCAGCAAAGTATTACAACTCCAATGTTCGAGAATGACGATTCTACAAAGGCGATTTAGTTTTACGAAAGGTCTTCCAGAACATAGCAGAGACGAATGCCAGAAAATTGGGAGCACATTGGGAAGGACCTTACAGGATCACGGAAGTAGTCAAACCCGGAGTTTACAAACTTGCTAACATGACAGATGTTTCAGTACCGAGATCATGGAACGCAATGCATCTCAAAAAGTACTATCACTAAGCTACTTTACATGAACTACGCGGCGACTTGATCCCACTAAGCTACTTTACATGAACTATGCGGCGACTTGATCCCTGCAAAGGGTACGTAGGCAGCTCATCTTCGACGGGGTCAGTTGCCCCCCTCCTTTCAAAAGGAGGGGAGTGGGTACGTATACGTATACTCGTATACCCCCATCTTTGTAATCGACTCTACGATCTATCAAAGCAAAGCTTCACTTAAACATCTTTCAAGAATCATTAAGTCTTAACAAAAACAGACATGCTCATACAAATCAAAGCTACAATGGGCATTACACCACATCTCCTTTACTGCTGACCACAGTAATGAAATCTTGCATCCATCTCGAATCTACACTATCACATCCGCCTCAGGATTAAAAGCGCGCTATACAAATACTTTGTTCATTTTCGGAGCGGATATGTTTATGGTAACGCATCCGTAAACCGAAATGTTCATCCTAAACTATAGGAGCATATGTTCATTATCGGAGCGAGTATATTTATGGTAATAGAACCGTAAACCGAAATGTTCAAGAACTAAACTATGCAAACTCATGATCAACTTCGGAGCAGTGAAATTTACGCTAACATATCTGAACGCCAAATTGGTCATCTTAAACATAACTACCATGCAAATCCTGGCCTACAACCCTTCGTCTATGTCTTATCATTCATCTACTTTGCAAACATGTTTTATCAAAACACAGGACATTCCTTTATAAATCCAAGTAGTAAAAAAAGAAGTTAAGTTCAAGAAACTACTCGGATAAAGCCATCCAGGCATTAAACAAAAAAAGAAGAGGAATTTTAAAACTAAACAAAGAAAAGAGGATCATAATCCTCTGTTATCTCAGGGGTCGGGACCACCCTCTGCTCCGGCTCCATCATTTGCTCAGCTAGATCATCTCCCGGCGCCTTGAAATCCTCGAGTAACACCTCAGCAAACTCCGCGACCTTTTCCTCTAGAGCGTCCTCGAGACCTTTCTCGGAAGATGGTTTGGGGACTGCTTCTTCGGCAACCTCCATTGAACCAAGGTCAGTCAAACCGAGCGTTCCCTTGTTAGAGCCGGAAAACTCTCGGATCCCTACGCTTGCGGCAGCAGTCTCCATGGGCTCACCGTCATTGAGCTCTTTAAGAATATCAGAACGGATAGGAGATAGCCTTAGCGCCCCTTTTGTTTCAGCCACGAGCTGAGCAAATGCTTCATGAGCACCTTGTAAGCAATTTCTCTGTTCGACTAAGCTCTTTGCCTCGGCGTCAAGAGAAGTGGGCTCGTCACTTTGAAGGAGCCCGATAAATTGTAGATTGCCTTCGATCTGCGCAAGGTCGAGCATGTTTTCCTTCGGCTCACCATCAATACGGCCAAGAAGCTTCGTGGCTCGGGAGATTTTTCCTTCAAACAACGAAAGCATGTCCCGCTTGGCCTCCACAATGGCTTGCTCCAGCTTGCTTTCGTGCAACTCGTTCGCCGCCTCTAGCTGCCTGGTCAAGCTTGCTATGTGAGCATCCCGTCTCACTTCGCCGGATTCTAGCCACATGATCCGCTCGTCGGCTTCCTTAATATGCTTCCTATGACCTTCGGCATCTACTTCAAGAGCTTTGATCCTCTGTACAGCTCTCTCTCCTTCAGCAGCACGGTTTGCCTCGGCTTCTTTGAGCTTCCCCTCCAGCTCAATGGCTTTACGCCTGACATCCTCAACCCTTTCTCGATCCTTGCGGGCGTCAGACTCATAGCCCATCACCATCCGCTTTCGCTTTCGCAGCGGCCCTATCCCGGAAAGTGGGTCTTCCCATGGTGTCTATCGAAGAGTGCGAAGGGGATGATTGCTCAACTGACTGTCCTTCGGAAAGGGCTCGGGCTCTCTCCACTCGTCGGAGATTGAAGTCTCTTGACCAGTTGCACTTGCGAGCAGAAAGTGCTTCGTGAACCTCTGATAGATCGGGAGGCAATGAAAGGCAGAGATGACGAACTGCAAAACAAAAATATTTAAGAGGTTAGGAAGCCCTAAAAAGGAAAATCGTTAAACAATGAAAAAAATCGAGCCATGGCCCAAGTCAAGCAACAGATCGGCTACCAATATCCCCCCAGTTAGTCTTCACAGATCGAAGACACGTCGAACCCACCGATGCTTCGGTGATAGGAACAAAAAAGAAAAACTCTTCCCAATTATCATCTTTGGACGGGAAACCCTTATTATATTCCTCCTGGCTTTGCCCGACACAAAATACTTCAGTTCTCTCTTATTACGGCGTCTGAATTCGAGCAAGTGCGTCAGGTGTTCGACGCTAACTTCCACATCGCATTCATAACTCCTAGTCAAAATGCCAACCATTTGCCTGATCCCCCGAGCATTGATTTGAGAAATGGCCAAGTTATACTTCCAAAGAAACTGTAAGATAACTTCAGGGATCGGGAACCACAGCAGGCAATGGTAGAAGAATCCTTCGTAGAGAGTAAAATGATGAGGGGGAGGGTGATTGGCTCGGTCTGATGGTGAAGGAAGAACAAGCTCGACTTCTTCCGAAATACCGAATCTATGCCTAAGTGCCATCAGTGAATCCGAGGTTGAGAGGGTTAAACCAGGTGAATCGGGTCGCTTTTTCTTCTTTTTCTTTGGAGCCTGACGATTAGAACCCATCAAACGCTTAAATTCCTCTCTAGCCACGGCTGGGTCAAAAAACCAGTCTTCTGGTTCGATTTTCGGTAGCTCGGGATCCGCTGCATCACTAAAAGGGTTCACAGCCTCGTCAAGAGGAGAATCGTGAAGCTGAGGCACTTCAAACCTTGAAGGATTCCCAGAATTACTGCCGGCTCTCGAGGATTCAGAGAGCACCATTTTCCTACCAAGGAGAGATGGTCCTATTCCTGAACCACTTGGGTCATCCAAATCCTCTGAAGCATGTGCACCAGAAGAGTCTTCCCGGCTACAGCTTTGGGTAGAAGGCAGATAGGAAGAAAGAGTTGGTTCGGGAAGCAGAGACTCCATTGAGAAGCCAAACAAGCGGGTATATGGATCGAGGGATGCAGAAACAGATGACCGAGACATCCTTTTTGAATTGAGAAACGGATCGGGATCTTTGAAGATGCAAACAGATCTGGATCTTTAGCAACTCGCGAAAGAAAATCTAGAGTTTCTAGGATTCAGAAGACGGATCGGGGCTCTCAGCAGCCTATCAAAACAGATCGAAGCCTTTAAAAAATCGAAGAACAAGTTGGAATCGTTTAAGAAGAAGCGAGTCAGATCCAAATCTTCAAACAAACTATCGGAGAACTCGAAGACAGCGGCGGAGTCAGTTGAAGATGGATCGGGAAATTCAATCGGATCGGTGGCGAAGGAAGAGCGACGGAGTTCCGACTTGAAAATAACTTAAGCAAAAAAAAACTAGAGAGAAAAAGAAGAGAGAGGTTACCTGCTTTGAAGAAATTTTCGGAGAAATGAAGTGGAGAACAAAAGAGAAGTATCACGGATTATATAGGAGAATGGTGACATCATTCGCCTCAGGAACCAGCAAAAATGCTTGCACTCCCCGATAAAGGTATCAAGGCAACAAAACCCCGAACTGAGTTTACATAGGAAGCCATACCCGAACTGAATCAGCAATGTTACAAAGAGATGGTTCGGGGCTATACACGGATCACGGTACGGGATCATCATCAGAAGACAGTTCGGGGTAACCACGAGAATCGTTGATCTCACTCGACCACTTACAGCTCGGCATTAACATTACTGATACTGCCAAGCTGGGGGGCTAACTGTTGGGGTCAGATTCTACCTCTTGAGAATCAACAGTTAAAAATGGCTAAGTGTGGAGAAGCACTAGCAGTTGTACCCCAAACCGTGAAGAAAGGGAGTTGGATCGGGTGCCCCGATCCATGAAAGGAGAGTTGAATCGGGTACCCCAATCCGTGAAGAGAGTTGGATCGGGTACCCCGATCCGTGAAGGGAGAATCGGATCGGGTACCCCGATCCGTGAAGGGAGTTAAATCGGGTACCCCGATCCGTGAAGGGAGAGTTGGATCGGGTACCCCGATCTGTGAAGGGAAAGTTGGATTGGGAATCCCCGAACCGCAAAGGGAGAGTTGGATCGGGCGACCCCTAACTGCGACAGGGTAGGCTGGTTCGGGTGTCTTCTAACTATGGCAGGAGAAGTTTGCGCGAGAACCCCGAGCCATGGACGATTGGTTTGGGTACCATGATCTCAATCAAAAACGAGATGGATCGGGGTCAAAGAAAACCATCGACACCCGAGCCATGAACCATGGTGTCACCCGAGCCATGAATGATGGTGTCACCCGAGCCAAAGTTCGATGGTAGGAGATTGGGCCGAGGCGACGAGCCCACAGATTCAAGCCCACATAAGAGATGACAAGGTTGAAGCCCATGAATCAAAGCCCATGGTGGTAGCCGACTTTGCTAAAAGGAAATCCCAAGGAATTAGAAAATCTTCCTTATCTCTTTAGACATTAACTTAGCCGACTGAAACATATATATATATATATATATATATATATATATATATTCATGTAAACCCTCTGAAAGGGGGATCCGGAATTAACCTAGCAGAACTCTGTACTTTTACTCTTATACGAAAATGCTTTCTAAACGGCTAAATAAAAAACACAATCTTTAGATCTTCGTTTGTGTATTTTTGTGGTTTTTACTCAGAAGTTTCGGATCTTGCTAAAAGACATAACGAATTCAATTGGCATGGATTTATACTCCACACTTCCCGCAATACCGAGTCCCCTTAATAGAACCTCCGACTTCTGACATTGGAGTTATAGTATCTTGCCGCATCGTTCTGGTAGTTGGTAATCTGGATTAATGCTTAGTCGCACCTTTCATCAACTAGATTGAGCTGATCGAGCATTAAGAGATGATTAAGTCCTTCCTGTTCCGGAAGAAGTCTACTCCGAACTCCAGAAAATGTATTTCCGTTGGAGTCCTTGTGCGAGCTTCATTCTGGCGATGAGGGCCTCGTATTCTGCTTCATTGTTGGAGGCACGAAAACCTAGGCAGAATTATTGTTCAAGTACTTCTCCCGTTGGCGATGTCAGACGTATTCCGACTCCTGAGCCACTTTTGGATGACGAGCCGTCGATGTGGAGTTACCAAATCGAACTTGGGTTTTCTTCAGTAAGGTTTTCTTCCGGAAGTTAGATCAAAAAGTCAGCAAGCACTTGTGATTTTGCACAAGTTTGCCTGCGATACTCAGTGTCATACTCACTCAGCTCGACAGCCCATTTGGCCAGCCTCCCGGATTGACTTGGGCTATGCAAAACAGATCGTTGGGGGATAGTGCTTAGGACCACGATAGAATGGGATTGAAAGTATGGCCTTAGTTTCCTGGGGGACTTGACAACCGATAATGCCAATTTTTCCATTTGCGGGTATCTTGTTTCTACATTGGTGAGAGTCTTGCTGACGTAAAAAATTGGCTTCTGCTCTCCCCGTTCTTCTCAAATGAGCATTCCGCTTACTGCTATAGTAGAGATTGCGGTATACAAGAACAGCGACTCTCCCTCCACTGGCTTTCCGAGCACTGGCGGACTAGCAAGGTACTTCTTCAACTGCTGGGAAGCTTATTTATACTTATCTGTCCATTCAAACTTCTTGTTTCCTCGTAGAGTATCGTAGAAAGGTAAACACTTGTCGGTAGATCGCGAAATAAATTGGTTGAGCGCAGCTATTCTCCCAGTCAGTCTTTGCACTTCACGTTTTGTCTTTGGCGGGACAATCTGGATAAGCGCGTCAATCTGCTTGGGGTTTGCTTCGATACCTCGATGCGAATCTACACTTTGTTGGGTCCAGCTTCATGTTGTGTAAGTTCAGTTATTCAAAACTCTCCTTCAAATGTGTTGCATGATCCTTTTACTCTAATGATTTTACCAGCATATCATCTATGTAAACTTCCATCGTCTTTCCGAGTTGATTAGCGAACATTCTGTTTATTAAACGCTAATATGTGGCTCCGGCATTCTTGAGGCCGAAAGGCATCACCTTGTAACAATATATTCCACGTTCCGTAATGAAGGCTGTCTTTTCTCGATCACTGGAATTCATCAGAATCTGATTGTATCCGGAGAAAGCATCCATGAATGACAAGAGTTTTTTTCCAGTTGTCGCCTCGACCAGTCGGTCTATGTGTGGAAGTGGGAAGCTATCTTTAGGGCATGCTTTTTCAGATCGGTGATATCTACACATATTCGCCACTTCCCATTCTTCTTCTTCTTCACGACTACCAGATTGGCCAGCCAGTCCGGATACTTTACTTCTGTGATTCATCCAACTTGCAAGAGCCTTTCCACCTCGTCGTTGACTGCTTTTTCTCTTTCTGGCCCGAGTTTCCGTCTTTTCTGCTTTACTGGTTTGAAGGTTGGATCAACTTTCAGCTCATGACTGGCTATGTTGATATCGATTCCGGGCACATCCTCTGTTGCCCATGTTAAAGTGTCTATGTTCTTTTTCAAGAAGGAAACAAGCTCGTCCTTGATCTCCTCATCGAGTTTCGCTCTGATTTCCACGCACCGTTCTGGATAATTATTGTCTATACACACCAAAAAGACAGGATCGCAGGTTGGTTCAGCCGTTTCCTCTTTGCGATCCTCCGCGATCTGTAATTGCTATAATATTTTATAGAGCTCTTTCACTGGCTCTCTATCTGTTTTCATCTTCTTGTGTTTTGACTTTGCTACCGGATCGGTGACAGGGTTCCTGAGTCTGTGTGCAGCCAGGAAACACACACGGGACTCCTTCCGACTCCCCGAGATTGTTTTCACTCCGCTTGGTGTTGGGAACTTTATGTAGAGATGGTAGGTTGAGGCTACGGCGCGCATTAAATTCAACCAAGGTGTTCCGACAATAACATTATAGATCGCCGAGTGATCGGCTACAGAAAACTCGACGATCTTGATGACCCCTCCAGCTTGAACAGGCAGTTTGATTCTTCCAATTGTCATTGTTGTTTTCCCGGAGAATCCAGTTAATGGTTTCGAGGTTGCCACTATGTCGAACAAATCGATGTTCATTCTTTTGAGAGTCTCTTTGAAGATTATGTCCACTGTACTGCCCGTATCAACCAATACCCGGGCGACATCACAATCATTGATGATCAATTCAATTACAAAAGGATCGTCATGCGGTTTATCGATCCCGGTGGTTTCTCTTTCTTCGAATGAGATTACGTCAGTTGGGAACTTGGAGGGTGCGGACCAATTTACGCTAACATCAGCTCACCGTTGAAAATCTTTAATCGATGAGACAGTCTCTGAGCAATAGTGAGATCCGCTCATTATCATGTTTATCCATCTTCTTGATCCAGATTGTGCTGCCTCGTCATCTTGCCTTCCTCGTTTAGGAGAATCCTCGTTCGCCTGCTCAGGCCGGCTTGCATTGATATCCATGTCGAAATCCTTGAGGCTAATGTTGCCCTTAAGTTTGCCAGCTGCCAGCTTCGCAGTGAGTTCTAAACCCAGAATACGATAATTTGTAATTGAATATCCGAAGATATGGTGATGTTCACGATAAGCCATTTTGTCGTAGGATCCTTAGCCCCTGGTCCACGTGCTGTTCCATGTACCTCTTTCTCGCCCTTGGCATCATCCTCGGCCATAACCTGGCAAATCAATTTGATAATTATGGGCTCTTCTGAAACCTCCTTCGTGTTAAACGTATCCAAAACCTTGGTTGCCCTTCTTGTTGTTTGGTGGGCTCGGAGCATGGGGAGGATAGCTCACAGATTTCGCTTTTCCGTGCTTCTGAGTTAGGATCTGTATTTCTTGTTTGTTTGCCGCGAAGTCCGTTGCTCGATGTAATGCATCCTGAATCGTGGTCGGAGCATTTAGCGCGATCTCCTACCGGAAATCTGAGTCGAACCATAGGTTTTTTTTAATGCTTGTAGTGCGGCCTCGTTACTTATCACTTCTACTTTCGATAGTACCAACTTGAACAGCTCAATGAAATTTCATAACATCTCATTTTGTCCTTGCCCCCATGGTCCACAGATCCGCATCGGACATTCGGCGTTCCATAAATATAGCGTAGTGTTTGAGGAATGCTGCAGACAGCTGATTGAAGTTGTCGATCGAATTCCTTCCGAGCCTAGAACCATTGGAGAGCTGGTCCTTTGAGATGTTCAACAAATAAAAGACATTGACCAACGTCTTTCTCACTTTCTTTGAAATTTTCTCTTCCCATTGCTATCGCGTAGGCTGTCAGGTGTTCCTTTGGATCAGACTTTCCTTCGTAAATCGAAATTTTCACTTTCCTAGGGTCATAAACCTTCGTCTTTGTAATTCAAGTTGTGAATGGAATGTTCCGTGCTTCTTCAAGTACTCGATCGAGCTCGGGGGCTTTGCTTGTGGCCCTGTGCATTTGGGAGCGAACAGCTTTTATCTCTGCGGCAGCTCGCTCCATATCGGCTCGAATTTCAGCCATCTCCTCCTTCTGAACTTGGATTGCTGCTTTTCATTATTCTTTAATCTGGGCTCGTTGGACCCAGAGGATATTTTCTTCTTCCTCGGTATAATCTTGATAACGGCCAAGGTCGGTACTGCTTCGTTCAACTCGAGCTCGGCCAACACCTGCAAACACGGGCTTGCCAAGGCTCTTCAAGTTGCGATCGCCTTCCGGGTTTTCCTCCAGATCGATCACCGGATTGGTTCCTTCCACAGTCTATGTGTTTCCTTCTTGTGTCCCTGTGTTTGGCTCGGTGGTTACAACTACGTGGTGCACGGGGGCAATCCTCCTCGGGTCCTTGGCGCACCAAGAGGCGTTGAGAAATCAAGAGTTGTTGGATTGAGACGGCGAATGGGGTGCCTTGTTAGGTCAAGGCCTGAGCCCTACATCGGGCTCGGCTCACCGTCGCAAGGACTTCCAGCTTGTCGGTCACCATCGTGTTCAGCTTATCCTAATCTTCTGCCTTTTTAAGCAGCGTCTCTAGCATCATCTTCATCTGAGTCAGGACCTCCGGGCTCGTCTCTAAAGCTGCAAGTACTGGTGCATCTTTCGCTTCGGTATCCTGCGGATCATCAGCTCGCCTCTCTCCGTCGTTGGTCATCGTTCTTCAAATCGGTTTTGCGGTTGTTTCTAGTGTAAGAAAGTTTGAAGGTCCCCACAGGCGGTGCCAAATTGTAGGAATCGAAACTAGCATAATTGAATTTGTTAAGACTTTTAAGGGATCTGAAACTTCCGAGATTAAAACCACAAAGATGAAAGATCCAAAGATGGTTTTGATTAAGTTTGTTCTGTAAAGTTGTTGCAGAGAGACTAACAAGTATTTTTGCTAGGTGGAACTTTTGCTGAGCCCATTTTCAAGGGATGTACATAGATATATATATATTAGTTTAAGTCGGCTAGCCCAACCCCTAAGTTATAAGGAAATTTTCCTAATTCTTCGGGATTTTTCTTTTCGTAGGTCGGTTGTGACATCTTGGGCTTCACGTCTGGGATCAGCTTCCAACGAGACTTCTCTCAAACTCGGCCCACCAGAGTTTCTTTGTTGCGAGCTCAGCCTTCTCAAACTATTCTTTGTAACCTTCGGCTCGGCCCATGATTACTCAGATGTTTATTTCATCGCCGGGCTCGCCGGCTTGTCGTACTTGCTGAGATCGCTGTTGTGTTGCCGAGCTCGCCGGCTCGGCGTGGAGTTGCCGAGCTCGCCGGCTCGGCGTGGAGTTGCCGAGCTCGCCGTCGTATTATCGAGTTCGCCAGCTCGCCGTGGAGTTGTCGAGCTTGCCATCATGTTGGCGAGCTCACCGTACTTGCTGCTTTGTCATGAGCTCGGGCTCGCCGAACTCGCTACTTAGACTCACCGACTTGTTCACTTGAGCTCGTCATTTGGGCTCAGTCATCTATTGTCGAATCTAGCTCAGTTTAGACACTTCGCATTAGGTTGAAACATGACCCCAACAACTAGTCCCAAGGAAGAGGAAGGCTAAGAAGCGACCCGACCTGCCAGGCTCAACTCTCTCGACTCTATATTCATTGGCGGTCCTTAAGCAAAGATTTAACATTTCATAGGAGGTTGAATTTGCTCTTCCCTAGAAGACGGACCGAGCCAATCATGATCACTTTACTCTTTATGACAATTTCTTCTACCGATGTCTCCTATGGTTCCCAATCCCCAAGTGATCCTACGGTTTGTGGGGAAGCACAACTTGGACCTTGCTCAAATCAATGCTCGGGGGATCCGACATCTGGTCGGTATCCTAGTTAGAAGTTATGAATGCAAAGTAGGGGTCGGGTCAAGCATTTGAGAAGTCTACTCGAATTCAGACGACGTGGTAAGGCGGAGGACATGAAATACTATGTATCGAGTAAATCCAAGAGGAAGATCATAGGAGGGTTCCCGAGCATAGATGATTACTGGGAAGATTATTTTTTCTTTGTCCCCATTACCGAGGCGTCAGTAGGGCCAAGTGTTAGTCATGTGGACGGTGAAGGAAGGTTGGTGAAGCGAGATTCAAAAGTCAAAAATGGGAAGTTTAATTTTGTAGTCAACAATTGTGTCTCACCAACCCCTCCCCAAATCCCCTATAAATACGTGAGTTCTCTTCTTGAGATAAACCATCCCAAACACAAAATCTCAATTGAAGAAGAAGAGGAACGTGAGTGAGAGAGAGAAAGAAAAAAAATCTTTCTTTTTTTTTGGGTAAGAAATAAAGAATAATTTATTGTGTGTAATTGGGTTCGGGATGAGTTGAGAGTGTTGTACATTTTTCCCGGTGAATAATAAAAAATCTGCAGCAGGTCCGGAGACGTAGGCAAAATTAGCCGAACTCCATTAACAAATTGTGTTTTATCGTTCCCGTAAATTCTGATTTATCGAAAATTTGACGTTATATCCTAACAACTGGTATCAGAGTTCGGGTTGTGGTGATTTCGGTCAAATTTTTTGCGAGGTTACTATTCACTTGAATAGTGAATTCGTGAATAGTAAAACTTTGTCGGCGATATCGGTTTGTCGACGGAGGTGTTCTAATACACGGTGGTTCGTAAAAATAATCAGAAATGATGGGAGGCGAAGATGGTTTGACACACAGTATCGGGAAATTTGACGGTACAGATTTTGCATTTTGGAGAATTCAAATCAAAGATTATCTGTACGGAAGGAAGCTTCATAAACCACGAAGCAAGAAGCCTGAGAAGATGGTCAAGGAAGAGTGGGATCTCCTTGACAGGCAAATTCTGATGTTGTCAGATTAACACTATCGAAAAACGTTGCTCACAATGTTGCAAAGGAGATGACCACAGAAGGGCTGATGAAAGTTCTTTCGGACATGTATGAGAAACCTTCAGCCAATAACAAAGTGTTTCTCATGAAGAAACTCTTCCACTTGCAGATGGAAGAAGGTGGCCCTGTTGCAACACATGTGAATGTGTTCAACACGATTGTCAACCAATTGTCATCCGTTGAAATCGAGTTTGATGATAAAGTGCGAGCACTGATTTTGCTTGCATCTCTGCCAAATAGTTGGGAGCCAATGAGGGCTGCGGTTAGTAATTTTGTTGGTACTCAGAAGCTGAAATTCAATGATGTTCGAGATTTTATCCTAGCTGAAGAAATTCGTAGGATAGACTCTTGCGAAACATCAACGAGCTCTGCTTTCAACATGGAAAACAGAGGGAGAAACCAGAACAGAATGAACCAGACAGCCTATTGAGTGCTGGAACTGTGGAAAGACATGTCATATTCGAAAGAATTGTAGGGCGCCACCAAAGAAGGATGACAATAGAGGTGGTGGAGCCAATGCACTTACACATGTAATTGCTGATGCATTGGTATTGACTGTTGATTCCCCGAGAAAAGGTGAAACTCATGATGCAGCTGTAAACACCGCCAAAGTATCGATCTCGTATATTGATAGCCCAATCGATTCTTGGGTTCTTGACTCAGGAGCGTCGTTCCACACCACACCACACCACACCACAACATTATGGAGAATTATATTGCAGGAAATTATGGAAAGGTATATCTAGCTGATGGTTTACCTTTGGACATAGTTGGTATTGGAGATATCAATTTGAAGATATCAGATGGACGCGTGTGGAGGATCACAAAGGTTAGACATGTGCCAAAGTTGATGCAGAATCTGATCTCCGTAGGACAACTTGATGATACGGGGAACAATGTTAGCTTTGGTGATGGAGTCTGGAGAGTGAAGAAAGGTTCCATGGTGGTAGTTAAAGGTCATAAAAGAGGCACTTTTTATATGACGATGAGTTGTTAAGATATTGTTGTTGTTGTCGAGAATGCCAAACAAACCAAGTTATGGCATTGTAGGTTGGCACACATGATTGAAAAAGGGATGAAACTTATGGTGGCAAATGGCGTGCTTCTGGATCTGAAGACGGTGTATCATCAGATGTGTGAAAGTTTCATCCTTGGAAAACAGAAACGCGTTAGTTTCTCAAAAGAAGGTAGAAAGCCAAAACTTGAGAAGCTAGAGCTGGTGCACACTGATGTGTGGGGACCCGCTTCTATCGCATCATTGGGAGGTTCATACTACTATGTGATCTTTATTGATGACTCCACAAGGAAGGTGTGGGTTTACTTCATGAAGAACAAGTATGAAGTGTTCACGGTTTTCAAAAGATGGAAAGCCATGGTTGAGACGAATCTCAAATTGAAGTGCCAAGGTCTAATAATAGTGGAGAATACATTAGCGAGGAGTTCAGAAGATACTGCGCTAATAATGGGATCAAGATGGTGAAGACTATTCCTGGAACACCACAACAAAATGGAATAGCTGAAAGGATGAACATGACACTGAATGAGCGTGCAAGGAGCATGAGATTACGTTGTGGTTTGCCTAAGACTTTCTGGGCAGATGTAATCAATATAGCGGCCTTCTTAATAAACAGAGGACCGTCTATTCCGTTGGGATTCAAGATCCCTAAAGAAGTTTGGAGCGGCAAGAAAGTAAATCTTCCTTTTCTAAAGGTATTTGGTTTCTTAGCTTATGTTTATTTTGATGATGCTGCGAGAACTAAACTTGATGCAAAATCCAAGAAGTGTTACTTCATTGGTTATGGTGACACGGAGTTCGGTTACCGGTTTTGGTATGATGAAAATCAAAAGATCATCCGCAGCAAGAATGTTGTGTTCAACGAAGGAGTGTTATACAAGGATAAGCTAAAAGAAAGCTCAGAAAGAAAGGAGTCTAGAGCTGTTGATTTGGGAGATATTCTGGCACCAGAGTTGCAGCAGGATACTACAACAGCAGAAGAGCATGTTTCTCGAGAAGAGGACAGTGAGGCAAATAAGAATGCTGATTTTGAAGTTACCCTCAGACGCCAGCTCCACAATTATGACGGTCAGATAGAATCAGCAAGGCTACTATAAGATATTCTCCATCTCTCAGCTATATTCTTCTCACATATACAGGTGAGCCTGAATGCTTTGAAGAAGCAATGCAAGCTGATGAATCGATTAAGTGGGACCTTGCAATGAACGATGAGATGGACTCATTGATGTCCAATCACACGTGGGAGTTAGTTGAGTTGCCTAAGGAGAAAAAGGCATTGCATAACAAGTGGGTCTACCAGATAAGAGAAGAACATGATGGAAGCAAGCGTTATAAAGCAAGGCTTGTTGTGAAGGGATTCCAACAAAAGGAAGGCATAGACTACACATAAATATTTTCTCCTGTAGTCAAATTGGTGACAATTAGAAATGTTCTTGGGCTGGTAGCAAAGGAAGATTTACATCTTCAACAAATGGATGTGAAAACGGCATTTCTTCATGGTGATTTGGATGAAGAAATTTATATGAAGCAACCTGAAGGATTTGAGGTCAAAGGGAAAGAAAATCTGCTCTGTAAGCTTAAAAGGAGTCTATATGGCTTAAAACAAGCTCCAAGACAGTGGTATAAGAAGTTTGACAACTTTATAAAAAATGTTGGTTTCTTGAGGTGTGAGGCTGACCACTGTATGTTGATGACATACTAATAGTGGGAGCATACTTGCATGAGATCAATAACTTGAAGGCAAAACTCTCAGAAGAGTTTGCGATGAAAGATCTAGGAGAAGCAAGACAAATTCTTGGGATGAGAATTTGTAGAAACAAGGAGGATCTTAAGCTATCACAAGAGGAGTATGTGAAGAAAGTCCTCAAGAGGTTTAATATGGATGACGCGAAGCCAGTTGATACTCCCCTGGCAAGTCATTTTCGGTTATCCAGAAATCACTCTCCAGTGACTGAAGACGAGATGGCATATATGGATAAAGTTCCATATGCTTCTGCTATTGGCAGCTTGATGTACGCAATGGTATGTACAAGGCCAGACATTGCACATGCACTGGGAGTCGTGAGCAGGTTTATGAGCAATCCAAGCAAGGAACATTGGGAGGCTGTTAAGTGGATTCTTAGGTATCTGAAGGGTAATCCAAGTGCAGCATTTTGTTTCAGGAAGTCTGAGATAGGATTGCAGGGATATGTTGATGCTGACAATGGTGGTGACATTGACAGTAGAAAGAGCACAATCGGGTATGTCTACACTTTTGGTGGTACTACAATTTGTTGGGTTTCAAAGTTGCAGAAAATCGTAGCTCTGTCAAGCTATGAAGCTGAGTATGTTTCTGTCACAGAGGCAACAAAGGAAATGATGTGGCTACAATCATTTCTATGAGAGCTAGGCCATGACCAAGAGAAAAGTGTGTTATACTGTGATAGTAAAAGTCCCATTGATCAGGCAAAGAATCCGGTTTACCATGCTCGGACGAAGCACATACAGCTTCAGTATCATTTCATCAAATCAGCTTTAGAAGATGAAGTGTTGGTGCTTGAAAAGATTCAACGAAGTAAAAATCCGGCAGACATGCTGACGAAGGTCGTGCCATTTGACAAGCTGAGGTTGTGTACAATCTCAGTTGGCTTGCTAGAGTAACAAGCCTAGAAGACC
Organism: Pseudoturritis turrita; assembly: GCA_900406555.1. NCBI lineage: Eukaryota > Viridiplantae > Streptophyta > Magnoliopsida > Brassicales > Brassicaceae > Pseudoturritis > Pseudoturritis turrita. The sequence goes on along the minus strand of OVBL01000933.1, from coordinate 15,177 downwards.
TGCTGTATTGATCAAGGTGTGAAGACAGATTGAAATCAGTCTTCAAGTGGGAGATTGTTAGTCACGTGGACGGTGAAGGAATGTTGGTGAAGGGAGATTCAAAAGTCAAAAATGGGAGGTTTGATTTTGTAGTCAGCAATTGTGTCTCACCAACCCTCCCCAAATCCCCTATAAATACGTGAGTTCTCTTCTTGAGATAAACCATCCCAAACACAAAATCTCAATTGAAGAAGAAGAGGAACGTGAGTGAGAGAGAGAAAAAAAAATCTTTTTTTTTTCTTGGTAAGAAATTAAGAATAATTTCTTGTGTTTAATTGGGTTCGGGGTGAGTTGAGAGTGTTGTACATTTTCTCCGGTGAATAACAAAAAATCTGCAGCAGGTCGGGAAATGTAGGCAAAATTGGCCGAACTCCGTTAACAAATTGTGTGTTTTATCGTTCCCGTAAATTCTGATTTATCGGAAATTTGACGTTATTTCCTGACACCAAGATGCCTTCGTTTAATCAAGACGAGCTGGGGAACACTCGGTAGCCGCCCCGTAGCTTGTTTTGGGCTATGGCTCGAGTTTTTTTTATATATACTCGGTATATTTCTTTAGATTTTTTATTTTGTTTGTACCCTTCTTCTTTTGCAGCTCGACATCTCCAACTCTCTTTTCCCCCCCGACCTGTCTCCAATTCATAAAAAAACTTTCGGCTCGGAAGTGCAATTGGAAGAGAGACTTTGATCTTCAGCGAGTTGAGAGAGCCCGAGCCTTTTTCGAAGGTCAATCTGTTGATCAATCATCTTCTTTTTGTTCTTCGGATGGTATCATGGGGAGACCTACTTTCAGGGATAGAGCCGCAACAAAAGCTAAAGCTGAAGCAGGAGCTAGGGAAAGGGCAAAACAGGCCAAAATGCTTGGTAAAAACCAAGCCCCGATCCCCCGAGCTGACGATATCCCCATCTCCGATCCGAAACATCCGGCTGCCAATTTTCCCGAGCCAAATCCTAAAGCTTTGGCCCCGCAAAAGGTTGTTCTGGGGCTTCGTCCCCCGAGTCCACTCTATTGCCGCATAAGGACGAGAGCAAGGGTAAAAATAAGGACAAAAAGGGACCGAGCCGTAAAATGCTAGTATCGAGAGATGATAAGAGAAAGGATCCCGCTAGTGATGAAGTACCAAAGAGATGACATCATACTGTCTCTTCTCGAAGCGTTCCAAAGCCGACTCTGTCGTCCACCGAGCCTGCTCTTCCTGTTGCTATCGAGGGAGTATACAACAATGCTTCTGCATCTGCTTCCCTTTTCTCAAAGGCCACTTGCCCTGGTGACCATCTTCCTCCGGTGGACACTCTGCTAAGGGACAAGGTTTACAACGAGATGTCTCTCCGAGGTGTCAAGGTATGCTTCTGACCGAGCCATTTTTTTTTGTTTTGACGTTGGTGTATTTTGAATTACACTTTTATTTTTGCGCAGTTCATCGCCCATCTCAACAGGATGGTTCTGGGGTATGAATCTGACGCTCATAAAGACAGGGAAAGGGTTGATGACGTCAGAAAAAGGTTTGAGCTAGATGGGAAGCTCAAAGAGGTCAAGGCAAATCGTGCCTCCGAACGAGAAATGGCTCTTAATAGAGTCAAGGATCTTGAGGCTGAGACAGAGGGGCACAAGAAGCACCGCAAACAAGCCGACGAGCGGATCATGCAGTTGGAATCTGGCAGAGTGAAGCGTGATGCTCATATAGCCAGTCTGACGAGGTAGCTGGAGGCAGCGAACGAGCTTCATGAGAGCAAGGTGGAGCAGGCCGTACTAGAGGCCAAGAGGGAGATGATGATGATGTTCAAAAACAAAACATCCCAAGCCAAAGAGCAGCTTGCTACGATTAGTGGCGAGTCGAAAGAAGATATGCTTGATCTGGCTCAGATCGAAAGAAGTCTTTAATTTATAGAATGCTCCAAGGTAATGAGCCGCCATCCCTTGACTCCGAAGCAGAGAAAGGGGAGCTCGAGGGTGCCCACGAGGCATTCGCCAAGCTTGTGGCTAATCTGGGGGAGATGCTGAGATTGTCTCCCATTCGCTCTGATATCCTGATCCCTATTAAATTGACGGCTTGATAGCGACCATCGACGTTCATTTGCCTCGACCATTTTCGTCTTCAAAACGTCGCAAAGTTTTAGATAGTCTCTCTTTAGTCGTTAATATACGACTACTTTTCTTCGTCTTAAAGTGATCGTATATATATACGACCAGTTTAAACGGTCACAATTTAGTCTATAATAAGCGACTAATTTGCGACTAATTTATTTTGCGACCAACATTTTGCGACTATTTATTTTAGTTTTTAAGTAGTCGCAAATTGCGTTTTTGCGACCACTTTGTGACATTTTGGGGAGTCGTTCATCTGCTGTTTTCTTGTAGTGTAGTGTAGATGCATTTTTTTTTAGTGCGAGAATGGCGAGGAAAAATAGTAGTCTTTTACGTAAATATTGAAAGATAACATTGGTTACACTAATTGATTTTGATGAGATTCAATTGGCCAACACAAGAGTCTCATACCCGATAAACATACTGAACCAAAGATACATTGAATTAGTGTCTTTGAGTTGATTGTTTTTTTTTAAAACGCTGCGATATTAACTATTACAAATTATGAGAACAGTTACATGAAAAATTCTACAATAGACAATTTTAACCTTGACATGCGGGACCATGACAAACGGCTCTACTTGCACCACGCTGAAAATCTCCTGTAAATTTTGCCTCCATTAACCTGCATTTTCTGGGACTCGAATTCCATACCTCCTAATGTAAAAGTATTAATGAACCTTTGGTCAAATCATTGGACTAAGGGAGCTTCCTGAGTTGATTGTTTTAATTATTTTCTCGTTGGTTTCATAAATAAAGACTTAGTCGTCCTAATATTTAAGAGCTTATCCCATTTTCCCATTTCTTTGTACGTAGAAATCATAGATCTCATCTCTTCTTGTATAGTTCTATATAAATCAATGAAAACAAAACAAAGGCAGTCCAAACTACGTACAAAGAATCAAAGCTCATTGGATTGCTAAATATCAAAGATTTACAATGAATTGAAGCATGATGAGATTTAACAAATTAATAACCACAATGTAAAGAAGAACCAACTGATTGTTTTAACAAAGGCTGCTCCCGATTGATTAAAGGGACAAACCACAGAATTTTCAAAGTATTAATTTTGTTCTTCTCTGCATGGTACAAACGGAAGCCAGAGGTATGAATACGAAACAAAACACATTAAGACAATGCAAAGAGATTATTATGTGGAGAATATATCTCATATCGGAAAAATGGGAAGGGACTTTACTAATATATAAAAGACATGGGCCTCTCCAATAATTGTCAATTGATTTTGAGTTGGAAGCTAATGAAATTTAACATGGTGTCAGAGTCCAACATATGCCGGGCCATTAATCCGGCCAAGAAAGTGGCCCGATCACGCCCACTAATTGATGGCCCAAAGAGAGGCTCAATTCCACCAAGATAGCTAGAAGAGCATTTATCTCGAGGGGGCATGATGGATTCTGTCGAGATTAATGGCTATAAGATTCATTATCTCGAGGGGCGTGTGGAGAAAAGATCCCACATCGGAAAGATGGGAAGGGACTTGACTAATATATAAGGGACATGGGCCTCTCTACTAATTATCAATTAGTTTTAAGTTGGAAGCCCATGAAACATAACATGGTATCAGAGCACAACATACGCCGTCCCATTAATCTGGCCAAGAAAGTGGCCCAATCACACCCACTAATTGATGGCTCAAAGAGAGGCTCAATTCCGTCGAGATAGCGGGGGCATGATGGATTTTGTTGAGATTAATAGCTAGAAGAGCCATTATCTCGAGGGGGCGTGTGGAGAAAAGATCCCACATCGGAAAGATAGGAAGAGACTTGACTAATATATAAGGGACATGGGTCTCTCCACTAATTGCCAATTGATTTTGAGTTGGAAGCCCATGAAACTTAACATGGTATCAGAGCCCAACACACACCGGCCCATTAATCTTGCCAATAAAGTGGCCTGATCACGCCCACTAATTGATGGCCCAAAGAAAAGCTCAATTCCGTCGAGATAGCTAGAAAAGCATTTATCTCGACGGGACGTGATGGCTATATCGAGATTAATCGATAGAATAGCCATTATCTCGAGTGGACGTGTGGAAAAAAGATCCCACATCGGAAAGATGGGAAGAGACTTGACTAATATAAAAGGGCATGGGCCTTTCCATTAATCAGCAAAACTCTCTATCGATCTCTGCTTTCTCTAAAAAAACATAGATTCGATCTTTGATTTCTCTCTTTCTATTCTTTGACCTCAGTATTTCGATCATTCTGTCGTAATACTCTTCTACTTTCTCGATGTCTGGTGACGAATCTAGCCGAACTAAGGAAAGTTCGACTCATAAGTCTACTGCTATGACTCACACTAAATCATCTCGACGAAGGATTGATCTGTATGATCTCTCCTCAGGTGATAACCTTGGATCTATCATCTCTCAACCACAACTTCGAGGTCCCAATTATGATGAATGGGCTTTGAATCTTCGTTTGGCTTTGAGGGCACGAAAGAAGTTCGGTTTTGCTGATGGAAGTATCTCACAACCGGATTAAGATTCAGAGGATCTTGAAGATTGGTGGGCCAACAATGCGATGGTTGTTTCCTGGATCAAACTCACTGTCGCTCCAAATCTAACAAGCTCTCTGTCTCACCATGAGATTGCTCATGATTTATGGATGCACATTCAAAAACGGTTCTCTGTAAAGAATGGCCAACGAGTTCAACGACTCAAAACAGAGCTTGCTAATTGTCAACGGAGAGGTTCTGTGGTGGAAGCTTACTATGGTAAATTGAAAAAACTTTGGACGAGTTTGGTTGATTTTCAACGTGCAAAAATAGGCGAAGAAATTGCAAAAGAACGAGAAAAAGATAAACTTCATCAGTTTTTGATGGGGCTTGATGAATCTGTGTTCGGAGCGGTGAAATCTTCATTGTTATCGTGTTTCCATCCCTTGATGAATCGTATCAAGTTGTCACACAAGATGAAGAATCTAAGCGCGCTAGTAGGATGATGGAGGAATGTCATGATGGTGTAAGGTTTGTGGTACAAACAGTTCCTCAATAACGCCCACTAATTGATGGCCCAAAGAGAGGCTCAATTCCATCGAGATAGCTAGAAGAGCATTTACTTTGAGGGGGTGTGATGGATTCTGTCGAGATTAATGGCTAGAAGAGCCATTATCTCGAGGGTCGTGTGGAGAAAATATCTCACATCGGAAAGATGGGAAGAAACTTGACTAATATATAAGGGACATAGGCCTCTCCACTAATTGCCAATTAATTTTGAGTTGGAAGTCCATGAAACTTAACATATTATTATAAAGATATATACTTCTACGATCACAACCCATTTGTCAAGATCTTTGCTTCAGAAGATATTCGCCTAAAAAATCATAAAGAACATTAAGTATCAATTTTTTGCATCGAGCCATCTTACACTCTATGTGGCACTATTAATGTCTGCATCGTGGAAAGAATATATTACCCGGTCGCTTATTGTTGGAGAGTCCTCATCTGAAGTATTCATGTCAAGTTGATGTTCAGAAGAAGAATGTGTTGGACTTTGTAATAATCTTCTCCTTTCTTTTCCAATTTCTCCATAAATTCCCTTTTAACTTTGTCGATGTTCAGTTCTTTCAACAAAGTGATAAATCTCAGCCCATTAGGAAGCTCCATTAAGTCCTTACAATCACTTATAGCGAAGTATAAAGAATTGGCGTGGAAACTTCTTCTACTATCCACTCTTCCACGTGACTTAGTTTTTTTAATATTAGTTTTCGCAGCTGAAGAAACCCACCGCTCGAGAAAACTATTTTTTTTCAGCAAGTGTTATTCTCTAAAGTAACCACATTTAAGTGAAGCAACTTCTCTATAATCGGTATCGGATCCTCCTCGAAACAACAATGATTTAAGACTTATAGGTATGCTTGTAATGTGTGAAGAGAAGTGTTGCACATCAGGTAACCTTGTTATAAGTATACATGTAGCCAACTTCGTCTTATAGAGTAACATTGGTATATGTATTCTATTGTATCGCCTATAGTAAGATTTTCCAGGTGTCTTAATTCACCTAGAGATAAAAATAGAGTTTCAATAGTACACCCCTGGACATTGAATCTGATTGAGAGAGTCCTTAGCCTTATCATACGTGAAGACGATATGCTTTGTTGCGAAATTCTACAACGTCTCGAGGTTGATTAGATTATCCAACTCCAACTTCGTCATATTAGTCGTATGCTCTGGTAATGAAAGGTATCTTAAGTCTTGCAACTCCTTCAAGACAATGGGCACGTAAACCGAAAAATCGAAATATTCCAAATATGCATCTAGATTCAAATACAAGAGCAACTTTAGATTCTACATAGAAGAAGGTAGACCAGACACATGAACTCTGTGCAAACTCAAAAATCTCAAGTGGATGAGCTTTCCAATGTAAAGATGATAATTTCTCTCCAAACTGGCTTCGGGAGATATCTAAAACCCTCATCAATTGTAGCCTTGCAAAGCGTAAATATGACGCCATGAAATTTGTCTCATGTGATCGATTGATGAACAAGAAAGATTTAAGTTTTGAATTCTTTTAATACCATGAACTACCACCAAACTGTACGACGAATCTGTAAGATTTACTAGGAGATTGAGAATATGCAGTTAAGGTAACGGTACTTGTATCAACAATGTGTACGAAATTCTCTTCTTCAGCTTCAAGCAGACAAACATCTCTCATCATATCATGCAATTGACGTGTTTTAAATCTTAAAGTAGTAAGAGCATTTCCAATGGAAGTCTCTCAATAGGTATCTCAATATTAAAATAAAATAAAAAATGAAAAAGTTGGAGAGAGTATGAGAAACGGTTCTCATTTGAGAAATCCATGAGAAACTCTTGAGACACTTGTCTCTCTATGGATGGTTCAATTTTTATCTTTTTAATTAAAATTTAATTATATTATATTAAAATTATGTTATTGAGAAACTCAAAAGAGATTCTCACCGATGAAGATGTTCTAACATCTCTTTTAGAAATGATCATGTTTCTCTTCACCACTGCTTCTATGTATCCATCTGTGACCTCTCGAATTGTCGCTCCATCATAATAGATTGGTCTTGGTATTCCTTACATCTATTTTATAATCTTCTGGAAAATGCGCGAGGTAGAGGAAGCAGCGCTTCAAATAAACATGCATCTCTTCAAAACTCAAATATAGAACATGACCCAATCTCCAGGTTCAAATGTAGAACTCTACAATATTTTATCATTTGCCTACCCATCTCTTCCATTTCTTCAGCAGCCTTATATTCTTGACAGCATCATGAAGATTTAGTGAAATTACATGAATGTCCGTAAGGTTAGACGTGTTGGAGAAATATTATAAAGGAAAAGCAAATTGTGATCATCCTAAGTAAAAAAGCCTTGATTAAATTGTCTTTACCGGTAGTGTTTTCTCTAGGAAACGCTATCCTTCGAAAAAATGTCCTACTTTCTTGGAGAGTTAGACAATCTGGTTTAAAGGTGAAACATGTTGGATCTGCTCTTAATGTGACACCCTCATTGAGAGAAGTAAGTAGTACCTTCCAATCTATACAAAATATATCTCAATTACCATACACAACAGATAGATTCATTGAAGTGTAACCAAAAGAAAAGTATTTTTCCACCATAAGAAAACTCAAGAAAGAAAAGAAATTGAATTTGTTGGACAACAAAAGAAAAGAAGCAACTTGTTATCAACGAAGGCAGACCAGCAGCAGGCGAGAGCGCGATCATGAGGATCGGAAGGAAGAATGGAGGGTCCAGATGAGTGCCACGTCTCATTGATGTACTCAACGATGTTGAGAGACTTAGAAACCGGTTAAGGGTTGTGGATGAGAACCGAGACTTTCTTGTAAACCGGGTTTGATTTGAGAAGAAGGACACTCTTTGATCCGAACAAATCTTCTTCAACGTAATCATAATCAACCGATTTGAGATGAAGAGAGATCTTTGGTATTATGGCATACGGACTGTACCATACTTCCAATAGTTTCACTTCCTCTCTGTCTACCATTTTTTCTATATACTTTATTTATTTATTTTGTCTGTAATTAATAAGTGAAGAAGAGAAAGGAAAATATTCATGGTAAGACTAGTTTTGTGTATTCCTCCACGACTCTTTTCTTCTTACATTTCTTTTCGTTTTCGATATATATATATATATATATATATATATATATATATTTAAATTCAAATATGGAATACAATTTGTGACGCACGGTATTAATACTAGTAGATAAATTCTTTAAAATACTACTAAAATTTTTTCCAAATATATCATCACTAGTTTTTTCTTCAAATATACCATTAAATTTGTTTTTTCAAAAATACCACAACATTTAAAATAGTTTTTAAGGATTTATAATTTAAATTTTTGAGTTTGAGTTTAGGATTTACTTTTTAGGGTTTAGTGATATACTTTATATTTTACTATTTTTAGTATGAATTTTACTATTTTATTTAAGTATTTTATTACTGTTTTATGCCAAAAGAGATAGTTTTCTCGTATTTGTAGTTTTTGGAGTCTTTAACATGTTATTAAATCATCAAAAAGAAGAAAAATATATCAAAAGATATATCAACCATACTACAGCCATTCACACAAGTCAAAACAACCATCCAAGTCACAATATTAACAAAATATGCAATTTCCGAAATTGAACAGAACAAATGTACCATACATTTACCTTTTGTTGGAAGCCTTAACCATCTTTGAATTGGATGAAATTTTGTGATAAGATCTAGAATTGAGTTTTCTTTCTAATGATGTTAGTTTCAAGTTATTTGGAGCTGTGGCTAGAGAGTTAGACCCGATTTACTGAAAATATGTCCGTCTGGCTTGCAGGACAAGCAAGCGAAGAAAAGTGAAGCAAAGAAGGGCCGGTACTGGTCAGGCTTTTTCCCTAGGCCTCGTGCCGATACTCCTGGCCGATACTCCAGTACCGGTCAAGATCCCCGAACGATACTCATGTCTAATACTGGCATGTTTAAAGTAAAATTTTCTTTTTTTCCCAAAACAAAATCCTAACCAACTTAGGATTTCTTTAGCATTATATATACTTGATTTTAGTCTCTTATTGAGAATAGGAAGCCACATATTATCACAATAAACATCAGACACATTTTTATTCTTAGTTCTTCATTGATTTTGGTTGTACTTCGATATAGAGAAGATTTCTAACCCTAAACTCTTTTTATTCAATCTATCTATGATGTTTTCTTTCTACTCTTGTTGTTCTGTGTTTAATCTGAACATGTCTAAGTAGCTTACTTTTTAGGTTTTAGATTTTTCAATGATTCCATGATTATACTTGTTTGATATCAAATTATTAGGGTTTATCTTATGGATTCTTCACCTCTACTTAATCTCAATAATTGAGTTGGAGTAGCTAACTAGTGAATGATTTTAAGAAAATGGAACCTCGAAAGTGTTGCATCTATTTTCATGAACTAATATTTGGTGAGCAATACGTCATAACCTGCGGATTTGAGTTATGGAGTATTCTGAACAATTAATTGAATCTTAAACGAATCCATGCATGCTTTCTTCTAGTAATAACCAGCAGAGTTGAGTCTATTAGGTTGTTCAAGCACAGTAATCAGAGCCACGATAGTGGAATGATTATACATCAGTGATTTGAGTTCTAGAATGATTTTTATTAAATTCCTAAATCGATGTCTATCTTGTGTTTTCATGTGTTTCTGCGAATTACCTATTGCCTAACTTCTCTATCATTTATTTTATTTGTTTTTATTTATCGTTTTCTTATTGCTTATTTCGTTTTTCATAAACCTAAAATCCAAAATATATTTTTGTCTTACCTTAATTTAAGTCTTATAAATTCGTAGTTTAATATCTCTCAGTCCTCATTGGTTCGACCCCTAAGTACTACTATGATTGCCTTTGCACTTGCAACTAATTTTTAGGGTTTATAAATATAAAACTCCCGCGCACATCAAGTTTTTGGCGCCGTTGTCGGTGACTGATTTGTTACCTACGAATTTCTGATAAGAATTTAGTCTAAGATTTATTTTTCTTTTATTATTTCTGATTTTTGATTTTTCTTTTATTTTTGTGTGTTTCAGGGATTCATCAATGGAACATTATAATCCATATTCTCGAAGGATGACGTCTCTTCATCATCATGAAATCATTGGGGATTCATCCTAATGCCATATGAACACTTTCAACTGCCTTACTTCAACAACAATTGGTACGAGCAATCTCACCGTACCAAAATTACTCTTGGGACAACTTTGATAAAGAAGGATTTCGTCTTCACCACCACCACACGCCCACAACCACCACCACCAGCCTCTGATCACGTCTCCATGAGCCCCCATGAGAGTATACTTGAAGCCATGATCCAACAACTTATCGACGATCAACAAAAATCTGTCCAAGAATTCAATGCTAAGTTGTACCTCTTCGGTTCGTTTCTTGGGGAGAAATTTGACTCTATTTCCTCTCAAATTCAAGGTATTTAAGCTAGGGTGAAGAAAATTGAGGAGATACAACAGCGATAAGCTTGAGATCTCCAAGAAGATGCAAGAAAAATCCACAGCTTCAAGAATAGCCTTGACAGAATATACGAGAGTTTTGATTTGGAAATCAGTGATACAAAGAAGAACGTTGTTGAGCTTACTACCAACCTCAACATCACTGCAATCAAAACTATTCAAGCCGAGAAAACATTGGGAGGAGCTGGTATTATTCATGGAAAAATCCATTCAACCGTACAAGTTCTAGTGGAAGGACAAAAATAAAGTACACAAGCAATCAATGATGTTCAATTCTCCATGGCTGGAAAATTTAATGATATTAATAAGACAACAGCCTTAAATGTTAAGTCAGTTGACCTCTCTAGGCGTGTGAAGACACTAGATGATCGTGTATCGAGCCTAGAGAAAGCAATCAACTTTTTCTTTGGTTTGGACCATGGAGATGTAAAACTGAATCCCACAGAAAGTTGCTATACCTTAGCCATGTGTGAAGGAGCTGAAATCACACCTAATTCATCTAAGTATGAGAATCTAAAATCACTTGAAGAGGCTGGACCGAACTTTATGTTTACACAAAGGATGATGGCAAAAATAACCGGTAAAATACTTAGGCTGAAAGATCTCGCATCCCATCTACCTCATTCAACAAGGGAACTATGCGTTCAATAAGTAATGAGAGGCTAGAAGACTTCAACTCAATGGTGAAGAAACTTCTATCCAAAGTCTCGTTTATTGAAGCTTGGAAAAAGTACCCTTCTTTGGGAGAATTTTTTGGCAAAGCAGAAAGAGAGAAAATGAGATTGAGGAACTATTTGAAAGAGCTAGGGATCCAAAATCAAACCTTAAAACATTGTCCAAGATCCTAGACCCTAGACTCATGGATATAACTTCGATGATTCTCTTTGTGATTCGGGAGCTGGTGTAAGCTTTATCTCGGAAACACTTGTTGAATGGATGGAGATCAAAAATATGCGTCCACCAAGGATAAATATAGGACTTGTTGATGGTTCATTTGCTACTCTAGTTGGTGAACTCCTCAATCTATCCCTCAAGATTGGAATTGCATTGTTCTCATTGATTTCCAAGTGGCAAATATGAGCAATATGCCAATTGTGCCTTTGATTATTGGAAGAACATTCTTAGCTACAGCAGGGGTAATTATGGGTTGGGGGCAATTATGGATTGGTCTAATAGGATAATTTTAATTGCGAACATTGACAAGGAAACCTTCTACCTAGCCGCACCCCTTGGTTTTTCTGCAAAGCGTATTTCGGACAAGAAAGAGAAATTGGCAAGGAAATCTCTTGATGAGCCTTCAAACTTGGAAGATGATGAAGGTAACATGTTTAAGGGAAGAAGATATCATGCTAAGGGTAACCTCATACCCTTAGACGACTCATTCCAAACCTAAAATTTCCAAGGAGTCGAGCTATAAGACTTTAAACAAGCGTTTTATGGGAGGCAATCCATATTTGATTTTATTTTATTTTATTTGAGTCTTTAATTTTTTTTTTTTTAATTATTAAAGATATGTTATTCGCTAAGTTATTTATTTATGATTTTTTAATTTTTCAAAAATTTTATAAAAATATAAAGAATGTTTTTAGTGAAGAATAGCGAAAACGGGCGATACAAGATCCGTGACCTAACCTCAATATCGGCCAAGATCATACCGGTTTGAAGGTCCATTGCCCGTGACCGATACCATGCATCCCATGATCCAGCCTCAACTCCAGTGCCGGTAACAAGTATCGGTCAGGATCGGTGACCGGTACTCGACCACTACACAACCCATGTAAGTTTTCTTCGACCCAAACCCACCAATATTGGTCACGCCCATATGACCAGTAATCTTGACCGATGGGGAGTGAAAAATCGACCCAGCATCAGCCAGGCACGTACCGGTACGAGCACTACTCAACCTTGACCGATACTAGCTCTCAAACTGTCCCAAGACCCGAGTTCCACATATCCCAGACCGGTATCCACGACTGATACACACCCATCCTCCATCCCACCATCTGATCCACACCCAATCCACCATCCGATCATCATCCAATCACACCCAACCTACCATCACGTCCCACCATCCATCCCACCATTCGGTACCACGTCCAACCACCCGAGTATAACTCGACCCACACATGTATATATAACTTGATCAAAATATTAAGATATTGTAAATATCGACTAAAAGTATACGTAATCTTAGATCATTAATATATTTTATCTTGATCAAAAAGTTAAAATATTTAACTACTTTTTTGTTTCATTTGAAATGATGTTTAAAGTTTTGCACACAGATTAATAAATTATTTAATTTTTTATTGTTTCAAAATTAAAACATAATTTATTATTAATTTTAAAACATTTCAACCAATAATAAAACAATCTTCAGAATTTTTTTTTTTACTTTTTTTTCTTTCCAATCTGCAGAATTCAAACAGTCAAAAACAAATTAAGAAATAATTAATTTACATAGAAACTTGAAAACATCATTTAAAGTGAAACAAACAAAAAAAAATCTCTAACTTCACTTAAACTGAAACGGAGCGAATATATCTATTATATTTGTATTTTATTATGTATATAAATTAAATTAAAAATATTTTTTTACTTTTTTAAAAAACTAATGAAGAAGAAAATAACTTTAAGCGCCTGCATATCTATCTGGAAAACCTGCAGTCATATGGTGGGGCGGATTAGGATTGATATTTTACGACCGCGGTTTTTCTCATAGGCCAACCTGCCAAAACACACTAAATATTTTAACTCGATGCCGCACCAGTTAAATGGAGCGGATTAGCATGCTTTAACATCTTTAAATATACAATTGTATATAAAAACATTATCAAATTCGATTATGGAATCCTATAATCAGACTGCATATTTACAATTGCATTACAAATCAAATGCAATTGTAACCATTATTTGTAATTACATAATCAGCGCACATATTTAGAGTTGCAAATATTCAACCCATATATTTACAAATGCATTTATTTTTATTTATTTATTATGATCAAAAGCTTTCGGACCGAGGCTCGTACATCCCCAGGCCAGGGAGTAATATGATCCCTCCCAAGTATCACTCCATCAAGTGACCCCTAATCTTCGTCCTTTGCACTTTTCCAGTCGAACTAATGGCTCTTGGTATCTACCAATACATTTATATACAAAACAGTCGCAAATTTGAATGAAACAAAATTAATCGAATTTTGTCTCGTGCATGAGAATATACACTCCCTCAATTTCATAATATAAGATGTTTTGGCTAAAAACGCGCAGATTACAAAATTACTTTTCTTCCAAAAAGGTATTATTTAATATATAAACAAAAATAATTTAACCAATCATGAAAAAAATTGCATAATACTATTAGTCACACGATATTCAATAAAGTTAAAAGTTACATAGAAATCTGAGAACATTTTATATTTTTAAATTAAAAAAACTTCCAAAACATCTTATATTATGAAATGGAGGAAATATCAAACTAAAACCTAAAAAACAAAACAAAAAAATTGAATGAAGACCACATTTTTCACCATTTAACTTCACACTTTCTAATTAGGGAAGTTTACTCAAACAACCTTGGAAAAATTATTTTTTACTAAACCAATGTCAATCTTTCGTAATTACTAAAACAATCTTTTGTACCCATTTTACCATTTTTCCCTTTGATGACAAAAACATATTTACAAAACTGCAATTACTATATTTTGACAAGTAGACAGAATCAAAGAAAATAAGTCTACCAAAAATGGAAAAGTCTACCATTCTAGTGATGATAGATTTGTTTAATGATAGTAGACTTATAACCGGCATGGTAGATTTAATTTAAGACCGTATACTTAATATTATAATTGTAGACTTTTTTCGTAGACTTATTTTTATTTGGTGGTAGAGATATTTTCGAGTTTTAGATTTATAATATGAGTGGTAGAGTTAACGTCAATGGTGGTAGAGATATTTCTGAGTGATAGAATTAGTAGTCGAATGGTAGACTTAACTCGTAGATTTATAATCGAATGGTAGATTTATTTTGTTTGACGGTAGATTAAAATTGCATGGTACATTTATTGTTTATACGAGGTAGATTTATACAGGTTTTGGATTGTAGATTTATTTTTAGTGATGGCAGATTTATAATGAGTAGTAGACTTATTATTGTGGTGGTAGAGTTATTCAATATTTTGAGTTTACTAAAACAACATGGTTACTATGGTGGTAGATGTATAATGGTAGATTTGTATGCTTACATACAATGATAGTTAGACTTGTATGCTTACATACAATGATGGTAGATTTGTATATTTACATATAATGATGGTAGACTTGTATTCTTACATACAATGATGGTAGACTTGTATATTTACATACAATGATGGTAGACTTATATGTTTACATATCATTGTAGACTTGTATGTTACATACAACAAATTTTCTAACGCAACCACCGGTCGCAAACGCCGGTCGATATACAAGTCTATCATCATTTAGAAAATAAGTCTACCACTAATAATAACGTATTTTTTGCATACTGCAAATAACTCTACCATAAC
>OVBL01000932.1:0-145513 GCA_900406555.1 Pseudoturritis turrita | reverse complement strand
GATATTAACTGGCTGGGAGTTTCCTTTTCCTCTCCCTCTTCCTCTTCCTCTTCCTCTTCCTTCAATGATTTCAGTGTCAATCACCGAGCCTTTACCATATTCAGCAGTGGAAGCAACTGTCTTCATGCAGACGTTGGTTATCAATGCCGTAATAGGATCCTTAGCATACATTAGTTTCATCTGTTGCAGCGGCATCCTTAATGCAGACATTGCTTTCATATGCGGGAGTGGCATCCTCTGCCTGAAGGCATGCTTTGGGATCATTATCTCTTTTTTCTTCTTTGGCATCCTCTGCCTTTTCACTCCCATCAATTTTTTCAACATCTCCAACTCTACCATCATCTTGAAGATGTTCTTCTTTGGCATCCTCTGCCTTTTCACTCCCATCATTTTTTTCAACATCTCCAACTCTACCATCATCTTGAAGATATTCTTCTTTGGCATCCTCTGCCTTTTTACTCCCATCACTTTTTTCAACATCTCCAACTCTACCATCATCTTGAAGATGTTCTTCTTTGGCATCCTCTGCCTTTTCACTCCCATCACTTTTTTCAGCATATCCAACTCCACCATCAACAAGAAGACACTCCCATCAATTTTTTCACCGACAGTTGCTTCGTTGAAAAGAGCTGCCTTATCAGATATAACCTTTTCTTTACCACCATTAGCTGCAGTGGCATCCTTTGCCTGAAGGCAGACATTGGCATCATTTTCTCCTTTATCTTCTTTGGCATCCGCTTCCTTTTCACTCCCATCTCCATCATTACTATCATCTTGAAGATGTTCTTCTTTGGCATCCTCTGCCTTTTCACATTTGTATATTTTTTCCCCATGGAACATATCTTGAAGATGTTCTTGTTTGGCATCCTCTGTCTCGATGCCATCTGCCTTTTCACTGCAATCTATTTTTGCATCATCTCCTACTTGTTCTTGTTTGGCATCCTCTGCCTCGATGACATTATCAGTTACTTTTTCTTTGCCATCTCTTACTTTCTCATTTAAAAAGGAGCCAGAGGCAACAACCTTGATTCCTTCTCCTTCGTTGTCTTTGCTATCTCCTTTGTTATCCACCGTCGTCTCTTTTTCGTCATTCTGCAAAATTTCAAAGTAATGACTGTTACATGAACCCAGCTTCAACCTCTTACACCTTAAGGGCATACTCTGCCGTATAGGATATTAAGGGATGCCAATGATGAATAGTATTGAATGCCATTATTAGTCTGCCGTAACAATTACATGTCTCACATAAATGAATGATACAACATAGGCAAGCAGAGTATGCCATGCCCCTCTATTATTTTACCACATCTGATAGAGCATGATATCGCATATCATGCCAGTGCTTTTATTTCAACAATTGCTGAATTGGACATACCATGCGATTGTCAGGTTTTAGTTTGTTGTTAGAGAAGCGAGTAACTTGCTCGAAACAAGTCATCCTCTCCATCAGCTTTCCAACGACCTGTGCCAACTTATTTAAGGTTTCACCCAAAACAGTCTGCTGTTCCATGCTGGTTCGTTGCTGTTCCAAATTTACTCGTTGCTGCTCAAGTCTGGCGTTTTCAATTCTAGCTACAACTGCATCAAACTTGGTTTGCTGTTTATCCAGGACAAATTCAATGATGTCGACGACATCTTTTGAACCAGTAGATGGGATTTTAGCTACAGAGAACTTCGGTTTCATGACATACCGTCCGTCATCTTCTTCTTCTTCAATTCCCTTCCGCTTCCTCTTTTCCCCATCTCGCTCTTCAATTCCCTTCCTCTTTTTCCCTTTTCCTCTCTTTCCTTCATTATCTACTTTTTTTTTTCCAGTGCGGTTTTCTGGGACTGGCGGCCTTTTCAAGCTTGACATCTATTACGTCGTTACCTTTCCAACGTGGATAGATTTCTGCCCGGGATCTCTCACACATAGTAGTTACAATCACCTACAAAACAGTTATATGGTTACATAAATGTCAGCCAGAAGTCAGCCAAAAGTCAGCCAGAAGTCAGCGTAACTCTGCCAGAAGTCTAGCGATGGGAATATGTAAACTTGTGGCAGAGTCTTTTTGCAGACGCTGCCACTGTGGCTTACTCTGCCAAAACTCTACATTTTTACTTCAACAAACTATGCCAAAGATATACATACCTCTTCACTCGAGAAGATCTTCTCCATATCGGGTCTGCCAACTTTTCCCTTGTATCTTAGCAGATGTGTACCTTCAAAAGCTATAGGTGTTCCCAAATTTTCTCCCACTTTGGGCACATAAGCATACGCCCAGACCTGTAGAACTTGCACGAACCCTTCAAAACATAATAGTCTTGCCATATCTTCTCTTTAGTTACTAACGTAACCTGCTCAACAAGATCTTTGTAAGCAACCCTCCCCCAGGGATACCCTTCGAAAGTTGCCAAATCTATCACCAACCTAGCTAGGTTAAGGGGAATTTCGGTACGCCGATCAACACCCAACAGACCATTAGACAGAATAGCTAGGTAACTAAGCCTAATTTTATCTTCCCTGGACCAAGATTTGCTTATATCTCCACCATGCTTCATACACAATTTCATTATGTCCTCAATACAAGGGCTAGGACGGCGTATTTTGAGAAGACCCCGAAAGCGATTCCAGGTTTGGTGATTAGCTTGAGAAGATACCAACCCATCCAACTACGTAATTTCATTACAGTTAAGACCTGTGATCTCTTCAAACTCGAAGAGCGAGAACCGTGATGGCTGCCCCGCGATCAAAAACCACAACTCAAATGGGCTTTCACACTCCAATTGTTTGCAAATAAGATGGTGATGCACAAATTTCACACTCCATCCGAAACCCAACTTCTCAAACTTATAAATAACTCCTAGCGGTGACTTGCGGACATAATCCCACACTTCCTCACCCACTACACCTTCCACCAGTGAAAGATGATTGAACTTCGAACTGTAGTTTATTCTGGTATTTGGATCTGGCTCGTTTCCTTTGGAAAAAATAATGGCAGGAAAATCCATCTCGTAATCATTCATATACATGATATATTCGAAGGAGAAATATCGGAGAAATGAAGAGATCGGAGAAAATGAAGAAAGAGATTGACAAAATTGAAGATACGCTCCTCTGCTCTAGGGTTGCCGATGGGAAGTAGAAGAAGAGTCAATGTTGTGTTTTCCAAGCTTTCTGGGTTTAATGGGCCTGAAACAACTGCTTTGAGGCCCGAATATATATTGTGGAAATATTTTTAAACTAATATTACCTAATTAAGACGGCGACCCCTTTTGTCGTACAGTTAAGTCAGTGCCGCCTTTTTCTTTTAGTAGAAACTCTTCAAAAACACTGCGCTACATCGGCATACAGTCTGCGAAACCCTAAACCACTCAAAACGAATTAAAAACTTCGATTAACATTTTTTTAGACGTCATAACTCCAAATTGATCTTCAATCTAAGTGTTTAAAAGCTTATTTACATTGAAAACACAGAATGGAAGAAAAATCAATAACCATGGTAAATACCAAGAAAATGTTTCACATAGTGTCGTGTTGAACAAAGATACACGAAGAAACATATTATAACAATTTTTTTTTGTCTGAGTTGTTCTTTTTTAACATCAGTTTTACTTTGAAACCAGTAAAAAATAATGTATAAAGGTAGTGGAAGTATATACAAACATACAACGACAAAAAATCACTACAAATCCTATATCAATCTGCATTCGGTCTGCCGTTGGTGACATTCATTCAGTCTGCGATACCCTAACCACTCGGTTTTAACTGTGGAGTTTTTCTTTTTAACATAAGTTGTACTTTGACAACAGTTAGAAATTAAAGAAATAATGTATAAAGGAAGTGGAAGTATATACAAATATACATCAACAAAAACTCTCTACAAACAAATTCTCCGATTGCGATCTGCCTTCGGTCTGCCGTTGGTGATATTCAGTCAGTCTGCGATACCCTACCCACTCGGTTTTCAGTCTGCGATACCCTACCCACTCGGTTTTCAGTCTGCGATACCCTACCCACTCGGTTTTCATACCCTACCCACTCGATTTTCACCGAGTTTCTCGAGTTTTCTGGTTTCAGCTTATACCGGTTAATGCACTACTGGTGATTGTCTTCTGCCGTTGGTGATATACATTAAGGGGTAGCGCTAGTATTTTCAAAATTATTTTAGAACATAACTAAAATTATTTCACAACCACGAGCACTTCAACAAGAATCAGTCACCATTCTTTTCAAGGCACATGCAATTTTGAGGAGTGGATACAAGAAGGATTCACGCACTTGAAGGAGTTGGAGGATATATGGACTACTTGACCTACCCCGCGCCAACCATGCATTTCCTTGCCACGGTGAAGTTCATTGAGGATGAAGCGAATGGACATGGATATGTCTACTTCATGGTTGGGCCAACCCAATACTCACTCACTTTCGGCCCGTTTCCCTAACAACATGCTCGCATAGCGCTTCATGGATGAGGACGAGACGCCTTTGTGTTGTTTCTTCCACCCCTTCAAGATTACAACTCTGATCACTTCTAATAAAACTGTTTATGAGTTTATGTTTGTTTGTTTTTTTTGTCGGGAGTTTATGTTTTATTATGAAGAAACATAAGTGCAAACCTAATTGGAAGGAGTCAATGTTCAGCTTTTTTTTGTAATGAATTATCCTAAAGTCTGATACCAGTCTGGCTTTGGTCTACCGTTAGATGGTTTGGTCTGCGAAAGCCTAACTGTAAAAAAGCACAGCAGTGTATACCAAATTTTTGCATAATACAAGTAGAATATAAACAGTGTTTGCGTATACTCTGCTTCCAACGGCAGAGACTGAGAACGCTTTGTTTTTCTTTTGCGAGTAAAAGCAGAGACTGCGCATACTCTTTTCTCTCTCTACTTGTACTCTGCGTAGTCTACATTTACTTGCGTTGCAAATGTCAATATGCAGATAGTGTGCCACCGGTCCGCGTTAACTCTGCTGGTCTTAAGGGGTAGCGCTGATATTTCCAAAAAAGTGTACTAGTTCTACAATTTTCCCTACGAGGATACCACGCTTGACATTAAAATTAGAAAACGTACCATTTTGAACTATTTCTTCTTATAAATATTGACACGAAAATATAATATATGTTTAAAAAATTAAGATCATTTTGTTTTGTGATTTTATTTTTAAAAAAAGGAAAATTTAAATGTAATTATAGAGGAGGAGAAAATAAAATTTCTAAGCTATTAAGTAAATATTATTATATATATCATGTGATGTAAGTGCAATTAATATTTTCATTAAAATATAATAAAAAAATATTTAGGGAACAATACGAGGCGAAATTTCAAAATTGATGTGTGACAAAAATAAATACATTTTTTAACCTTACAAATATTCTGTATTATTAATTTCAAAAAATCAAGTTTTTATTCAACCAATAGTTTCGTTATAAATGTTACTGATCAAAAAACAGAGTAAAAGAATATATTGAAAGAAAATAACAAAAACTTAAAAAATAAATAATTAACTTTAAATCTACATGAAAAGTGTAATGTATTTAAAATAATACTAAAATATTATAATAAATAGAAAATAGAAAAATTAATGTTTAAATAGTAGAATGTTAGTACACTAAAATACCATAGCTTAATTAAAATTTATATATAAGAAAACATAAACATATATATTATAATTTATGTATGATTAGTTAATTTTTAATAAACAATTTCGAAAAAGTATAATTGAATAATCATATTAATTGTAATTTCGCGCATAGCGCGAGCCAAATTCTAGTATATATGTGAAGTTAATTTTTGTTAGATCTTATGAGCAAAGTCATCATTCTAATTCGAGGTTAGATATGAAACATAAATATAATAAAATATGAGTCCATTTGTTATCTATGTATATTGTATCAATCTTTTAAATTATATCACATTCTTCTTATATATCAATTTTCTTTCAAAAGAAATATCTATACTCATGTTTTTTTTCCCAAAAAAACCGTTAAGTTCTTTAAGCTTCTTTATATTATATCATTCATTAATTTCTAATAAAAAAACTGCGACAACAATTTAAATGTTAGAGGATGTAGCAATTTTAAGAGATAAAGAGGATAATTTGGAGAGACGATTTAAAATTCCTATCTAAGAGACAATGTGAAGTTTTTTAATTGAAGACTCGTGGGAAAGACAATATGCTTAATGTGGATAAAACAAAGACTTAATTCTTATAATTATAAAGAGATTGTTGAAAAGGTTAATTAGGGACATACCGAATTTTGAAAAAAACAATTAAGAAACTCGGTATAGTTTTTTTTAATGGGAGAATTTCAAAAATGCCACTTCTGAAATATCATTTTGCAAAAATGCTATAATGAGTTGTCCATTTTCAAATATGCAACAAATTAATGATTTTTTTATTTAAATCCTAAAATTTTAAATTTTAAAAAGAGTTTTGATCCTAACAAACCATAAATCTTCAAAACTAAACCCTAACATAATATAGTTAACTCAAACATAAATGATATTTTGAATAAATGATACAATATTAGTGGCATTTTTGAATTTTTTTTGAAAATATGGCATTTTTGAAAAGTGGCATTTCAAAAGTAGCATTTCTTAAAATTTCTCTTTTTTAATTTGCATGAGAGGAGAGATACATTTAATTTATGTTAGTTTTTGTTAACCAAATTCTTTTGTTTGTTCCTGGATTTTTTGAAGTTTAGAATCTCTCTAAGTTAAATAATTTATATTTTCTCTATTACAATAAGTGATATTTTAGCCAAAAAAATGGTTTCATTTAAGTGATATTTTCAATTTTCAATGTAGGATTAATTTTTTTTTTAAATATTTTATGATTATTTGTATTATGCATATTATGTTTTATTAGTTGAATTGTTTTTAAGATGATAAATGAATTTTTAGTTGAGGAAAACACAAAAATTTAATGATTTCTTTGGTTCATGTGTAAAAATCTTAAACATCATTTACTTATCATAATACAAGATGAATACTCTCTATGTTCGATTTTATTAGATGTTTTTGTTTTATTTAATTTGATTTTATTCAAATTTCTATGTAAAATTTGTATTAATTGAATAGTTTATAATCATTTGTATTCTGCAGTGGTTGAAATATTTTTAGTTATGTAATAAATAGTACTTTTTATGGTTTCTTAAACTATGCAATTTCAACCAAAAGTATTTATAAAATGAATTGGAAGGAGTATTAAACAAAATATTAAGGTTAAATTGTAATTGGTTAACGAAAAATGGTTAAACTGTCAATGTTGGAAAAGACAAAAAAAGCTGCCATCATATCAAGGTGATAATTAATTTTGACCAAGTTTAGTAAGAATCTTTTGGAACTTCGTGATCAAGTAACAAATCTATAAAGCATAGTCGGTGATATTAACGACCTGTGAATTTGGTAAAAAAGTAACAAATTTATCGATAGCTCTCGTTAATAACCACAGATTGTTTTGGTTTACAGGTATTTTCATTCGAGATATTTGAGTTTTCTTTATGTATCGTATTAATAATAATTTTTTGATAAAAAATTAATTAATATTCAGTTCTGCAAGGTATCGAAAATTGTTGCTATTAAACCCAAGGGAATATTTATTTTCTCCACCTTTCATAGGAAAGTAGAGTCGAACTTCCGTTCGTGTTCAAAATATTTTTGCAGAAATGACAACATCACTTGTGCTAATGGATCCGAACATCTATTTAACTTATTTAGATAACAATATATGTATGGTTTTTAGATAGAATCTGATTTTAGAATGTTGTATGCTATTTGTGTTTAAAGAAAGATTTAAATCTAACTTTAACATCAAACTAATAACAAATGAGATCACAATCAAAAGGAAAAATATTTGAAAATCTTGAGAAAATCTCAAAAGGGGTCATTAAGAAGACTTAAGGTGAATGGTAATGATGTCTACTTTTAAAAAAAAAAAATTGTGCATGCATGGTTAGTGAAACTTGTAAGCCTTTGAATCCTCAAAGTCTCACAATGCATTCTATTTAGTTTTATATTTATGCGGATATGTATAGATATGATTTTATATAGTCGTTTGATTAACATTGTGTGCTCTTTGGTCATTAGTGGTTGTGGAGGCAAAGCCACAAACGTCAAGTTGATCATAAATAATCAACCTGTACGCATATTAATTAGTTAGGTATTAGAATGATTTATGTGCTAAACAATCTAGTAAGTTGAAAATACAAATGATAAAGATATTTGCTACGTAAGAGTAATTAGCCATTAGCGGGTGAATGACCATACTAATTACTAAAGTAAACATATATCTTCATATTTGTTTTATATTCCAAAAACTGTAGATTCTTATTAAATTTTAGACGGTTTATCTCATCTTGTAACAAATTTTATAAAATTATCTCTGATATTGCAATATAAGTTCAAACAAATCATAAACGAAGCAAACTCGTCCAAGCAAATCCGATTCCAAAAAACTAGACTATTCACCGAAAACAATTTTTTTTTTTAAAAATGCTTTCTATTTAAAATTGGTAC
Source organism: Pseudoturritis turrita (assembly GCA_900406555.1). NCBI lineage: Eukaryota > Viridiplantae > Streptophyta > Magnoliopsida > Brassicales > Brassicaceae > Pseudoturritis > Pseudoturritis turrita. The sequence goes on along the minus strand of OVBL01000932.1, from coordinate 137,014 downwards.
AGGTGGAATGTTACATCATGAAAATATATTACATAAGAGCAACAATAGAGATAAGGTAATATGGAGAGATACAAAAAAGTATATGCTTCAACTCGTTGTCCCAGAACCTTCAACGAATCCAAGGTAGAACCAAGTGCCAACACGACCAAGCTATGAACGACGACATAGGAAGAGAATTGTCCATTCGATACTCTCTTAGTAGATTAGAGATCACAACATGCCGAGAGACTTCCAAGCTAGGAAGAGGGCCAACCGAAGAACTCAAACACTTCCTCCGATCGCATTTGAGAGGCAGAACACAGACACAACCAAGTAACCGAGTCCACCACCGAATCAGAAGCAAAGCATCACCTAAGAGCAGCACTAACCATACTGATAAACCTCAACAAGGAATCGAAGCTTGAAACTCACTTACTGACATAAAAAGAGCCTCTAACAACCAGCTAGAAGAAGGCAAAACCAAGGCCCGGAGACGACAATAGACCACACCTACATCGAGAAAGAAGGGGAAAGGCACAATCACGAAGAAGACTAAATCCTTCAGAAACCTTATAGCACATTCACATCACTGGCTGAATTAGCTCAGCTATATAAGTAACTCGAACAGAGCTGAGCCTGATGAAGGAAAAAGAATCCACAGAGCACTAAGCCACATCAGGCTAGGAAGGAGGGAGAGAAAGAGATACCAAACCTGGGAAACCGTGGCCCCTAGAAACCTCAAACCACACACATCATTCACAAGACGCAAAGCAGACAAGAGAAGCATCCATGAGAGACGACAGATGGGCACTTACAGAGACCGATGGCAAAGAGAAAAGGCAGAGCAAGGTCCTAACTACTGAACTGGATCAACAACTAAACACATAGACATGGCAAACAACAACCAAGCTTCGACAGGCACATATGAGAGAAGAAGAGGACTCAAATCTAGTTAGGAGAGGAACATACCAGAGGTTTACGCCAAACTAAACCTAGAAGCGGAAGAGGAAGAAACCGCTACAGTCAATCTTAATGGACATACGCTGAAGAGGAGAAAAAGCAATATACCACTAGTTTAACTCATCCTCAAAAGCTTTACCGGAGGCATCAGCCCTAGAAACGAAGGCCCATACGGGACTGCTGCTACAGAGCTCAGAGAAGGAAGGAGAGGCACCGGAGAAGCTAGCACAAAGCGAGATGAGGAACCCAAACTCTCACAAAAACCGGACCCGAATCAAACCACTGTAGCAGTTGAGACATGAGCGAAGAGGGAGCATGGAAACTCACCCACGGACCGAAACTCCGAACCATAACCCCCAACTTCCAAACCCGACAAGCCTTACTCGAACCAAAAAGCCAGATCTACTCCAAATCTGCAGGGAAAAGCCCAATCAAAGAGGAGTCGGAGATAGATGAGCATGATGAGGTCCCGTTCACGGTGGCGGTGAGAAAAAGCGGTCATCGGATAGAGAGATAAAAAAATCGTGATGTGCGGTGCTAGGGTTTCACTTGAGAGAGAAACTCGCCACTCAGAGGCACCGAAGAAAACGTCTTATTGGCAATAATACTAGTGGTAGGTTCCAACAAAAAAAGGCCAATGTATCTAATTTTTTTTAATTTTAACTATTTTTTTTTTGCATTACATCTTTCTTGTCTTAAAGTTTCCTTTGGTCTTCTACCTCATTTTCTTTAGCGAAGAAATTACATGCTACTTTCTTTTTTAAAATTGATGATCAAAATTGTGATCAGATTTCTACACAAACAACAAGACTTAATATTTATTTAACATATTAATTGTATAATTAGTCATTGGTTCAAAATTTTATATATGTAATAAAATAAATAAAAAAATTAATACCATCCAAGAGAAACTTCTTTTCAAAAAATACCAAAACTTTTTATGGAATTTTTCTAAATTTCTAGTAAACCTTTTTGTCATGATCTATGAAGGCTTCCGAAAAGTCTAAGAAATATTCCTTAGTATATTGTGATATTTTTGGAAAAATGTAATATTTCTTAAAATTCCTCACACACACACAAAAGAGAATTTTTTAAAAATGCAATTTTTGAAATATCCTTTTTCAAAAATAGCCCCTTCTAATTTTAGTTAATGCCTTAGAAAAATTGTGTTTTGGCCTTAGAAAAATTGTGTTTTTCATTTGCCACCATACTTTGTATTGTAATGTGTCTGCTTCATAGAGTCCACGTAAGTCAACACCGGCACCAATTTACCCATTACTTATTTTTTACGCAAGTACTATAACTTATAGACTATAGTCTATAAGGCTCTATAATTATAAAAATTAATTGTCGGTTTTTTGCTAATACATCTTAGTTCTTACCAAATCCTTCCTTAAATAAATTATTTATATGTGACAAAAAAAAATTATTTATTTTTAATTGCTTGCATCACTCCAGCTACGAACCTAATCATTGTTAAAATAATTTAGATAACCTTAGGTAAAAAACTTAAAGCATATTTATATGTGTCCACACGTATATATAACCTACAAAATATAATCATTAATTTATTTTAAAATTTTGGTAACTGAATATTCGTATACCTAAATTTAGATTAATTATTATAGCCGCTGCATTCTGTATAAACGAACAAATAAATGATTTTTTTTTCTAAAGAAAAACATAACTCAAATATCGGCTTACAAACTAAACTCTACTAGTACTAGGCTAGTTCAATTGATTTAGTCGAATATAAGTTGAAAATATGTTTTCCGATCTAGTTTTTTAAGAATTTTTTAAAACATTAATCACAATGAAACTATAAAAACAAAATTACAGTACGTGATATCTTCGTTATATATCGGAAAATTTTTAAGATATCAATTTTTTTTTTTTCAAAAATACTAAAATAAACACGTTCGGATATCTCTTCCTAATCGTATATTACTTGTAAATCAATGATAATTACACAATCGGTGTGAACGAAACAATTTTTTTTAAGGTTAACATAAAATAACAAAGAATTGATAAACATCTTTAAAGACTTGTTAACAGACACGAAGGAATAGGACAATAAAATATAATGAAGATGCGGTAAGCATACAAATCTTTATAATACGAAGTTTTAAGATTTAAATTTAAAAATATATAAATATATAAAAAGAGGATAAAATTAAGTTGAACAAAGCACTTAGTAACTGTTGGGGATAAAATAATTTCTTTGGGTTAAGGGAATCGTTTGAAGCAACGTATTCCACAGCGCGATGGAAACGCTTAACTCCTTTGGTGGAGTTTATCTCCTGACAAGAGTTTTCAGAGGAGTTTGGACCTAAATCTACAATGGTCCAAACATACATGTGATGTCACTTGGGCCTGCCTCCACTCCGAGAAGCGTACCCCGCTACTCGGGGTGATCAAAGTCCGGAACCAGGTGATCAAAGTCCGGAACCAGGTGATCAGACGTACATGTATTTCTTTTCCCGATGTCCGGAGATGGAGCACGACGCCTAAGTTCCCGTATCAGGAACTCGGGATAGGTATGAAATATCTTCCTTAGACGCTAAGTTCAAATTCTTATGGTCTTTCATATTTCAGTTCTTGGTCAAAGGGTAAAAACAATTTACTTTATGTGTGCAAGGGTAAAAGCAGGGGTCCACACTCGGGGAACGACTAAAGCATAGAAGGAACTGATTCCGAAGGAGCACCCCAGCGTGTGACCCGCCGTGTCAGACACTGCCACCAGTGCAGAAGGTCAGATGCAGCGTAACAGAGCCGTATGGTCGGCCAAGTGGTGCAAGAAGACAAGGAAAATAGGTAAAAAGTACCCGAGCACACCGTACCGGGTTAAACCTGGAAGTCCAGACCCGACTCGACCAAGGACGCATAACCTGGTATCCGAGCCCGGACATGTAAAAGTCTATTAATACTACTCTATCTCCTTCATAAAAAGGGACGGAATCTCTGAGCTAAAAATCACTTACACTCATCCTATCTTTTCGAGACTAAGGCCCATTCCCTTGATTTTCAGTCTCTTTTCCGGTTGTTTAGAACCATTCCTCTTGATCTTATACCGAATTTCTCTTCTTCTCCGGCCGTTTCTTGGCCGGAATATTACTCAACAACTCTCTCTATCTCTCTCACTCTAGCCTTACCACCAAATTTCTTCCACCAAACTCTTAAAGATATTCCGCAGATCCGGAGTCATCCATTCTCTCTCTTTTTCATTTTTCGACTTCTTTCCTTTCGCTCTCCACGTCTCTCTGTGGTCATTTCTCTTCCTTCTTTATTTGTTATTTTCTGACTTGAGCGTCGGAAACTCGTCGGAAAACACCCCCATTGTGTTTTCCGAGGCCTTCACGTGTTTGTTGATTGCGAGGAGCGGATCCCCCAATTGTTGTTTAAGAGGACAAAAATTCTTCGAAATAGTAACCATTGGTGGTTTTGACATTTATAGGGCATTTGGTTAGATTTTCTCTCAGGCTTTCATTGTTACGTCTTATTGGATGTCGCTGTAAGAAGAGATCGGAGCAAAAGCCGCTTCGATGGCGAAGTCATTGAGGACTTGTATAAACCCATCATACTCAAGATTGAGACACCTTGTGTGTTGGTATGTGTCCCTCCGCAAAAAAATTATGCGACTGTTTTTAATAGCTCATTTATCAAAATTGTGTTAGTGAATATTTATTATACGACTGTTTTTAATAGCTCATTTATCAAAATTAGAACATAAACTCGTACGGATACAATTATATTTTTTTTTTTAAAATTGAGATCGGTAGTTCAACACTACTTTAGATTCTTTATCATGATAAATATTAAATAAGGCGATTCTCAAAAATACCACATTTTGAAGTTTTGTTTACAAAAATACCATCATTAGTTTTATTTTCTAAAAACACCACTAAAAGTCTATGTTTTCCAAAAATACCATAAATCTAAAATTAAACTTTAAATCTTAAAAACTAAACCCTAAACCCCAAAATCTAAATCCTGACCCCTAAAAACTAAACTCTAAACCTAAAATAGTTAATTCAAATCCAAAAATTTTAAATTATAAATCTTTAAAAATTATTTTTAATGTTTGTGGTATTTTTAGAAAACATAAAATTTTTGGTATTTTTGGATAAAAAAACTAACGATAGTATTTTTGGAAACAAAATTTCAAAGCATGATATTTTAAGGAATTTCTCTATTAAATAAGAACACTAATTATTCAATATCTATAAATTTAATTCAACCTGCTGAAACCAAACTTTTACTATAATGATGTTAAATGTAAATAATACCATCCAATTAACGAAAAGTCGTAGCTGGTTGTCATGATAATGCTCCGGGAAAACCAAGTGTCCCTCCTCGGCGGGATATGAAATAGCATGGCGACAATTTAATGCATCGAAAAAGTTTTAATGAGGGCATTATATTGAAATCTAAAATGAAACTATACAAGAAAATTCATCATTGTTCTTTTATGCAAATGCAAATGGAATTTTAGAATGCTCTAGACTCGATCCTAGCATATCAAATAAAATAAAAATACAAATGTCACGTGAAACTAAATGCATTTTTCGGATTTATTTTAAAAATAAATTTCAATTCAATTTTTTTTTTTTTGGTTTTTTTTTTAAGTTTTAAAGATATGTACAAATGCAAGACTCAAAATAAAATAAATCAAGACAAAATAAAATGCATTACCAAACTATGTTTCTCCCCTGGACTTACTTCTCACCGTCTCAGATATATATTCCATGACTTTTAAACTCTTCTCTCAAAGGTTTCCATTCTCTCCCTGGGAGCCCTTCATTTTTATGGAGTATGTTGATTATCCCAGTTTTTCTAGCGCCAAACTGTTCAGGTCAGATCTCGAATCTTTTGCACATGTCTTCTCGCGATCTTCTGTGTTGACTATAGCCACCATCGTAAATAGCAGGCGAACATAGGGTAAAAGCTCCTTTCTCTAGGGAGAAAACTTTTGCCTCAGGGTGATCCCTTCTGCGAGAAATGTCGCGAGGTTTTCTGGAAATAGTATGGAGCCTGCACATGTAGAATCTTCAAGAATGGTCCTTAGGAGAACAGAATTGGGGTTACCCTTCTGAAGACTATCCGTCACCTAAGTCATAAAACCACTAATAAGAATTTGTCTACCAGGTGTTAAGTGTGGGTTTGAATATTAGTCCTCGTCTTAAATATCGACGTCTCACGTTCATATTTTGGTGCTTTAAGTTGAAGAGATTAGCCATCCAGAAGAATAGGAATGAAACTCTCTCTTATTGATTTGGATCGTGAGGGATCCTTTGGGATTTATGGTATGATTCTCGTAATCATTCTGTTTTGTTTGATCTCTCCCTCATCATCTCTATCACTCTCCTTGCATAAGAGGATATATTTATAGAAAACATACCTTAAGACTCTAACCCTATCTGGGGTTGTCATCGTCTTAGGTAGGCGAGCAATTTTTCTTCGGTTGGTGTCAACTGTGTACTGTTTGTGTTGCCCACTGCATGAGCCAGTTGTCTTTCTCTTGAACCTGCTGCGAGACCAGCCAGTCTCCACATTAACGTGTCGACTTCTTATTGGAGAATATTAAACCACTCTCAATAATAAATATACAATATTGTTAAAATAATATACTTCAAAATTTTTTTAACATCAATCTTAGACTTTTAGTTTGATTAGTTTTAGGGTCAATATTAATTTGTAATTTTAATTTCTTTGCTTTGATGTTGTTGATTAACCTTATTTTTCGACACCAAATGTTCTTCCGCCCATTGCTTCAATTTCTTCATGTTTGTGTTTAAATTTAGCTATTTCCTTAAAAAGTTATTTAATAAAAACATTAAATTCCCTTTACCATAAAAGAAACTATAAATACTAAACTTTGACGTCTGTAGCTTCATATTATTTGAAAAAATATTTTAGATCCAAAATATGAATCATCTTATAGTGTTTACGTTAGTTATTGGTTTGTGTTTTTGTTTCAATGAAGGTATGTTGTGTGGTCGAGAATGTCCAGAAAATTGTCCCGTAAACACTTTAGAATTACGAAATGAACTTCGTTCTAATACTATTCTCAAAGTCAATTGTTCATCTAATCAAGGCCAGTCTTTGAATGCCGAAAATGTGAAATTCAACAAATCATACACACTTAGCATTGTAGAGCATTCGGGCAGAAGAATAGTATGGCGTTGTACTTTAAGGCAAGGTCAGAAAATGGAGAAAATGTTTACCATATGGAAAGCATACAGAGGAGCTGCTACTCGTCGATGTAATCAAATACGGTTATGGATTACCAAACCTGATGGAATTTATTTAGAGAGTAATAAAAGAAGGGTTATTGAACCGAAGGGACGCCATTTTATTTGGGTTCCTAAATAATATGCTTTATTTCTTTTTTTGAAAACTAATTATATATATATATATATATATATAATTACTTTTTTTCTCTTGTGGTGATGACACCTCAACATCCACATCTATGCCACATTATATTTTAATTTTAATTTTTATAATTTCAAATCTAATACACATACTAATTATAAATTTGGTTTTAATATTATGAAAAGAATTTGAAAAGTCATTATTCATATTCTAAATTAAACTAGAAAACTCAAAATTTATATGAAAATAGTTCACTAAAATAATAACAGGTTTAATAATTTTGGTTATACTAATATAATCCACACTTTAAATATTTAATTAGGTTAAGTTGTATCGCAAATATTATAAAAAACCTAAAATATACAAGTCCTAAAAATTAAACAAACAAGTTGATCTAGAACTAAATTCATAAAAACAAAATATAAGTTGGTAAGTCTTACATCTAATAAAGAGAAAAATAAATTAAATTAAGGTATACTTAAAAAAATAATTGCAATTATACATAACTAAACTGAAAAAGAGAATAAGAGCAATTATTGTTTTAAGAAATAAATTATAAGTATTGACATGAAAATATAATATATGTTTAAAAAATTAAGATCGTTGTGTTTTGTGATTTTATTTTTAACAAAAAAAGAAAATTTAAATGTAACTATAAGAAAAGGAGAAAATAAAATTTCTAAGCTATTAAGTAAATGTTATAATATATATATATATATATATATATATATATCATGTGATGTAAATGCAATTAATATCTTCATTAAAATATAATAAAACAATATTTAGGGAACAATACGAGGCGAAATTTCAAAGTTGATGTGTGACAAAAATATATACATTTTTTAACCTTACAAATATTCTGTATTATTAATATCAAAAAATTAAGTTTTTATTCAACCAATAGTTTCATGTTATAAAGGTTACTGATCAAAAATCATAGCAAAAGAATTATTGAAAAAAATAACAAAAACTTAAAAATAAATAATTAAATTTAAATCTACATGAAAAGTGTAATGTATTTAAAATAATACTAAAATATTATAATAAATAGAAAATAGAAAAAATTAATGTTTAAATAGTAGAATGTTAGTACACTAAAATACCATAACTCAATTAAAATTTGTATATAAGAAAACATAAACATATTATAATTTACGTATGGTTAGTTAATTTTTAACAAAAAATTTCGAAAAAAGTATAATTGAGTAATCATGTTAATTGTAATTTCGCGCATAGCGCGAACCAAATTCTAGTATATATATGAAGTTGAGTTTTTTTGGATCTTATGAGCAAAGTCGTCATTCTAATCCGGGGTTAAATATGAAACATATAAATATAATAAAATATGAATCCATTTGTTATCTATGTATATTATATCAATCTTTTAAATTATATCACATTATTCTTATATATCAATTTTTTTTTCAAAAGAAATATCTACACACATGTTCTTTTTTTTTCAAAAAAACCGTTAAGTCCTTTAACCTTCTTTATCTTATATCATCCATTAGTTTCTGTAGGGGTGTCAAAATGGTTAAACCAAATTAAATCAATCCATCGTCGTCTTCGGCCCTGTTCTTTTGTCAGTCTCTGACGATAGCGATTAACGATAGCGACATATTGTGTTGTTCATTTTGCAGTCGCTGCGACTGATCGCTATGTTGTTCGTTTGGCTATCGCTGCGATTTGTTTTTGAATTCAAAATTTTAAAATTTCAAAAATATATGATTTTACAGGTTTAAAATTTTAAAATTTGGCGGGAAAACGCGTTCGAAAAATACTATTTTACGGTTTTTGGTGGGAAAACACGGTTTTACGGGTTTTGATGGAAAATGCGGTTTTACGGTTTTGATGGAAAATGCGGTTTTACGGTTTTGGCGGAAAAACGCGGTTTTTACGGTTTTGGTGGGAAAGAACATTTATACGATTTTGACGAAAAACACTATTTTGCAGTTTTGCGGGAAAAATGCTGTTTTACAGTATTGCAATTTTTGGCGGGAAGATACGGTTTTATGGTTTTAGTGGAAAAAGACTATTTTGCGGTTTTAATGGAAAAACACTATTTTCAAAAAATTTAATTTCATGTAATATAATTTTTTAATTTAATTTTTGTTTTTAATTTAAAATTTAAAATAAATTAATTTTACTATAATTTTAATTTATTTAATTTTAATTTAAATTTTATTAAAATTGGTTTAGAATGAACCATTTCAGTTTATTTAAGTTACCTTCAGTTTATTAAAATTGGTTTAGAATATTTGATTTAGATTATTTATTTTGGTTATGGATAACTCATTAACCCATTTTGATCCTAACCATTTCAATCCAACTCATTATATCCATTAACCTATTTAACCCATTAATCCATTAATAACCAAATTTCCAACTCATTAAGATCCATGATTTGGATTGATTTGGATTGACTCATTAATTTTAACCATTTTCACATCCCTAAGTTTTTAATACAAAAAACTGCTACAATAATATAAATGTTAGAGGATGTAGCAATTTCAAGAGATAAAAGAGGATAATTTGGAGAGACGATTTAAAATTCCTATCGGATGAACTCAAGACAATAGTCCAAAAATTTTGCCGCACCGAGTTTTCACTTTATTAGAAATCTTTCAAGAAGTTACACAGTTTTTTGATTGGTTTTACACAACACCTAAGATTACCCTTGGTTTGTCACCAAAGATTCCTATTCTAAGAAAGATCAAAGACAAACCCTTTGTCTTGTACACACACTTGCTTCCGTTTTACACAGTTCTCACAACTCTCTCAATAGAAAAGCTAACAGCAACTTTTCTTTTCCTTTAAACGGCTAACCCTAGAAGAACATCCCTCAACCTTTTTTATATTCATCGGGTAAGTAGATCTTCTAGGTTGTCTCTCCTTGATTCGTACATATCCGAGATCTTCTGATATCTTTTCTTCCTTATTTGAATAGATCCTTCCTGTTGGCGCGTGATACACGTCAGCTACTTTGCCACGTCATCTTGTTCTGCTTGTTGCAACAGCTACCCTGTTGTTCCAACAGCTCGTATCCTAATACTCAAGTAGCCTTTCTTTCAAATGTGAAGTTTTGTAATTGAAGACTTTAAATTGCCAAAAATGTCCTTGATTTGGTACTTTATGTTAGTTTTTAGATAACCATTTTGAAGAGCAAACCAAATTTTATGTTAACCAAATTCTTTTGTTTGTTCTTGGATTTTTTGAAGTTTAGAATCTTTCTAAGTTAAATAATTTATATTTTCATTATCACAATAAGTGATTTTTTAGCCAAAAAAATGGTTTCATTTTATGTGATGTTTTCAACTTTCAATGCATAATTAATTTTTTTTTCTTTTTTATGTTTTATGGTTATTTGTATTATGCATATTATGTTTGATTAGTTGAACTGTTTTAAAGATAGATAATAGATAATTTTTTAATTGAGGGAAAACAAAAATTTAATGATTTCTTTAGTTCGTGTGCAAAAAAATTAAACATAATTTATTTATCATGATACAAGATGAGTATTCTCTATGTTCGATTTTATTAGATGTTTTAAGAGTTTTTTGTTTGTTCTATTTAATTTGATTTTTTCAAATTTTTATCTAAGAATTATATTAATTGAATAATTTATAATTATTTGTATTTTGCAGTGGTTGAAATATTTTTAGTTATGTAATAAATAGTATTTTTTATGGTTTCTTAAACTATGCAATTTCAACCAAAAAGATTTATAAAATGAATTGGAAGGAGTATTAAACAAAATATTAAGGTTAAATTGTAATTAGTTAACGAAAAATGGTTAAACTGTCAATGTTGGAAAAGACAAAAAAAGCTGCCATCATATCAAGGTGATAATTAATTTTGACCAAGTTTAGTAAGAATCTTTTGGAGCTTCGTGATCAAGTAACAAATCTATAAAGCATAGTCGGTGATATTAACGACCTGTGAATTTGGTAAAAAAGTAACAAATTTATCGATAGCTCTCGTTAATAACCACAGATTGTTTTGGTTTACAGGTATTTTCATTCGAGATATTTGAGTTTTCTTTATGTATCGTATTAATATTATTTTTTTGATAAAAAATTAATTAATATTCAGTTCTGCAAGGTATCGAAAGATTGTTGCTATTAAACCCAAGGGAATATTCATTTTCTCCACCTTTCATAGGAAAGTAGAGTCGAACTTCCGTTCGTGTTCAAAATTTTTTTGCAGAAATGACAACATCACTTATGCTAACGGATCCGAACATCTATTTAACTTATTTAGATAACAATATATGTATGGTTTTTAGATAGAATCTGATTTTAGAATTTTGTATGCTATTTGTGTTTAAAGAAAGATTTAAATCTAACTTTAACATCAAACTAATAACAAATGAGATCACAATCAAAAGGAAAAATATTTGAAAATCTTGAGAAAATCTCAAAAGGGGTCAATAAGAAGACTTAAGGTGAATGGTAATGATGTCTACTTTAAAAAAAAAAAAATTGTGCATGCATGGTTAGTGAAACTTGTAAGCCTTTGAATCCTCAAAGTCTCACAATGCATTCTATTTAGTTTTATATTTATGCGGATATGTATAGATATGATTTTATATAGTCGTTTGATTAACATTGTGTGCTCTTTGGTCATTAGTGGTTGTGGAGGCAAAGCCACAAACGTCAAGTTGATAATAAATAATCAACCTGTACGCATATTAATTAGTTAGGTATTAGAATGATTTATGTGCTAAACAATCTAGTAAGTTGAAAATACAAATGATAAAGATATTTGCTACGTAAATGATAAAGATATTTGCTACGTAAGAGTTATTAGCCATTAGCGGGTGAATGACCATACTCATTACTAAAATAAACATATATTTTCATATTTGTTTTATATTCCGAAGACTGTAGATTCTTATTAAAAATTTCGACCGTTTATTTCATGTTGTAACAAATTTTATAAAATTATCTCTAAGATATTGCAGTATAAGCTCAAACAAATCATAAACGACCCCTTTTAAGATTTATACCTAGAGGCGTAAACAAATCATAAACGTCCAAACAAATCCGATTAAAAAAAATAGACTATTCACTGAAAACGTCTTATTGGCAATAATACTAGTGGTAGATTCCAACCAAAGAGGGACAATGTATCTAATTTTTTTGACAATTTTAATTAATTTTTTTTTGCATCACATCTTTCTCGTTTTAAAGTTTCCTCTGGTCTTCTACCTCATTCTCTTTAGTGAAGAAATTACATGCTACTTTATTTTTTTTAATTGATTATCAAAATTGTTAGTGTATTGCTGACTGGTTTAAGAAGCTCTTAGAACATGAAGATAATAAAGTCTGAGACAGAGGCACTAAGACAGACATAACTGAAACAGAGCTGAAGCAGATGCTGAAGCAGTACTTCATGCATGTGTTGATGCAATTATTAACAGGATTGGCTGCAGGCCTTGATGCTCATGGGCTTGAAACCCACGTGACGTGGATAGTCATCAGGATCTAGGGACGTGAGTATTTATACCTAGAGACGTAGACACAAACACTTACGACGGCTAGGGTATTTTGAAGAGATGCACACATGTGTGTGGCGTCATCCCATCATACAAATTCGTAGATCTGTTGGTGGTTGTCTATGAAGATCGCAGTCGTTGAGAAGACGGCGATGCACCGGTGCTGCCGGTTGGTAGTCAAGCATGCGGGCTTGATACCTATCTTCATAGTTGGTGAATTCATCTAGAAAAGAATGGTAGGCATTATAGTGTCGGATACCATATGCAATTGTAATTGCAATCTTGTTATAGTGGATTATTTCTGGACGTGGTCCCGGAGAGTAGAAAAACCGAACCCTACTTAACAAATCTCTTGTGTCAAATTACTTTATGCTCTTACATACTCGTTACACACACAAACGTATAGATCTAGCCACGAAACCACACTTTCAATTGGTATCAGAGCGGGACTCGATAGAGATCTGTTCTTATTTTTGGGTATGGTCCTGGATTTAGTGCTAGTGGTTGATATTGAAGAGAAAACTGTGAGATTAGGATTCATCAAAGTTTCGTGCTATAGAAGAAGAAGATTGAAGTTCTTGGGCCTGTTTGCTTATATTCTTGTTTGATATGGGCGTCATTATTCTTTGGTTTTGGGCTTAGTATTTGGTGTAATAGATGAGTCAAGAGATGTAACTTAATATTATAAGAAGAAGAAAACAGATGAAGAATCGATGAAGTGTGTTGAAACTTCCAGACAAAACAGAGGGTTTCAGAGTGTTAAAGTGGAAGTTATTGTTCACGTGTGCGACAACACGTTTGTATTTCTGGGAAAATCAGAGATCGGGAGTCTTCTTCTCCGATGAGGTTCTTCTTTGATAGGAGAAGACGAGAGATTTATTTCAGAAATTCAAAAAATCAGATGCATAAGTGAATTGGTTTTGTCGGCGGGTATAAAATCATTGAAAAGGAGATTCACGGTGGAGAAGGGTCACCGACGAAGGCTGTTTCAGAGTCCCGAGCAGCTAATAGAGAGAGAAAGAGTCTCAGTGAAGAACATCATCAGAGAAACTGATCTCAAGGGCATAAAATCAGGAGAAAGATAAGCATTGCAAGTAAAGATGTAGTGTTGCAAACACAAGAGAAAAAGTATTATAATATTATTGCAAATTCACATAATCAAAGATGGTGTTCTTGACATGAGAAGGTTAAAATGATTTTGCGTTGGTTCAAGGTGGAGGTTGATAAGAATCTCCCAAGGATTCGTCACTCTAAGTTGGCAAAGGGGATAATCCTTTACTCAAAGAAGCTGTTATACTTGAAGAACAAGGCGGTGGATTGAATGGTCGCACATAAGCTGTGGAAGACTCCTGATTTACCGGTTGATCCCTTGGATATGACGCACCAAGACGGATTGGTGGATCGAATGGTCACACAAGAGTTGCGGAAGTCTCTTGATTTACCGGGTTGATCAATGAATATTACGCACCAAATATCGGATCAATGGATATTACACACCATTAACAATAAGAATCACTCTCAAAGGTTCTCAACTCTCACCTTAACTTTTATTCATGAAATGAGCCTCATTATATAGAGGAAATAGATCAAAAACGTCCATAAAAATAGCTTAACATGCAGAGCATCTATGGAAACAAAATTCAAACTCTAAACTGTATGTAAGAGAGAGAAAAACACTTAAATAAATGCTGCTTTGAATCTGGACGAAATTCTCTATTTTCTTGTTGTTTCTGGGCTGAAAATACTCCAATTAAGATCTAATCTTCTTAAATCCAAACCCATGAAATTGCAAGTCCTGGTTAGATGTTTTACTCCCACATTCAGATTTGATGTCCTCATCATATAAACATGCCTTGTCTTTGCTGCTTCCCATGATCATATCAGAGGTGCCCTGCAATATTATTTATGTTCTGGTATCGGCAAAGCATGGATTCATTATGAAAGCATCTTGTAGAAAATCGTGATGAGGACTTGATATTAACTTAGACTAGCTCTAGCAGAGCTCTCGGGGCTCATGAGAATGATTTTTGTGCTAAGGCTAAAAGAAAAAACAAGGTGTGAAATTTGGGGTAAAATCAGTTGTGAAGAAACCCCAGAGAAGAATTTTGGTTTCAGGATTATTTGGAAATCATCCAGGAGTCAAACAAAGGGAGCTTGGATGGTTGTAGGAAATTGCAAGTCCTAATTAGACGCATCGGAAAAATTCATAGAGAGAATTTAAGAGTGTGGGTGTATCACAGATCAACATCATCTATCCTTCATGCTGTTTCGTAGATGCTATTTAAGTGTGATTGAATAATGCCAAATGGGAGCAAGTTTTTCTGAGGTAGAACAGAAGAGAGTCATGAGGGTTACGTCTCCAAAAATAGTAGTAAAAAGGAGATAGAAGGAGGACTCATGGAAGTGGAGAAGACTTAAGGGAAAGCTAAGCGAACATGACCACTGCGGCAAGCCAGTTTGCAGGCTATTTTTTCGACAGACCAGAACGAACCAGAAATCGATATTGACACCGGTGCAAATATAACAAAGCTAGCGTTTCATAGGACAAAACGGAGCTCAATTACAGAAGTTATGAGTTTTGGAAGCTAGCTTTTCATAACTTGAATTCTGGAAGTTATGAGTGTTTCTTTCTGGCTAAATCTGTAGAAAAACCTGCAATCTGAAACCTGCAAATTAGTGAATGAGGAGCCAACTTTGAGGACATATTCTCGACAACTCATGATGATTAAGGTCACATTCAAGGTGTCTTTGGAAAGATCTCACTGCAAGGAAGAGATAGAAACTAACGGCTTGTCAATCAAAGTTGAACTCCTTACGTAAATCGCTATGAAAGTTGTCCAATAATCATCCAAATCTGCAAAATTCCAGAAAAAAGTTTTGGTGCAGCATCTTCAAGGGATCATAATTGGTGGCATATTGAACTAAAAATCAACGGTGGGATGCAGAAACTAACGGTTAGTTTGTTTCGTGATTTGAGATGCACGATCAGTTTTGCAGAACATAAGCTGTAACAAGAACTGCAACAGAGGTTGGAACAGGAAAGAAGATTTTGGAACATGGTCCAGAACAGAGATAGAGTATGAAAAAATTGGTTTTGGAATTCACACAGAGGGAAAGTGTGATGTAGGCCCATATTCTTTGATTAGCTTGAGAGTTTTTAACTTAGTTGTGCACTCAAGCAAGGGGAGATATGTTATGATTGTACTGATTGATATAATATGTGTCTAGAACTACTGCCACATCAACAAGAAATTGTCATGTGCATACGGCAGGATGCATGGTGTATGGGGAGCAATACAAGAGGTTGTGGATTTCAAGACATGAATGCTTGAGTATAAAACTAAGTTAAAAAGGGGGAGAATGAAGATGTTATGCATTGTGAGACTGAGGTTTAAAGATCGTCCAAGTAGTTGGTGTGTTGTGTCGTCTGAGATATTTGTTGAGTTCTAAAACTCAGTCATCAAGGGGGAGATTGTTAGTGTATTGCTGACTGGTTTAAGAAGCTCTTAGAACAGGAAGAGAATAAAGTCTGAGACAGACATAGCTGAAGCAGATGCTGAGGCAGTACTTGATGCAGGTGTTGATGCAGTTATTAACAGGATTGGCTGCGGGCCTTGATGCTCATGGGCTTGAAGCCCACATGACTTGGAGAGTCATTAGTAGGGACGTGAGTATTTATACCTAGAGGAGTAGACAAAAATACTTACGACGGCTAGGGTGTTTTGAAGAGATGCACACATGTGTGTGGCATCGTCCCATCATACAGATTCGTAGATCTGTTGATAGTTGTCTATGAAGATCGCAGTCGTTGAGAAGACGGTGATGCACCGGTGCTGCCAGTTGGTAGTCAAGCATGCGGGCTTGATACCTATCTTCATAGTTAGTGAATTCATCTAGAAAAGAATGGTAGATTGTAGTGTCGGATACCATATGCAATTGTAATTGCAATCTTGTTCTAGTGGATTATTTCTGGACGTGGTCCGCAGAATAGAAAAATCGAACCTTAGTTAACAAATCTCTTGTGTCAATTTACTTTATGCTCTTACATACTCATTTTACACACACAAACGTATAGATCTAGCCACGAAACCACACTTTCAAAAATTGTGATCAGATTTCTACACAAACAACAAGATTTAATATTTATTTAACATATTAATTGTGTAATTAGTTATAGGTTCAAAATTTTATATATGCAATAAAATAAATAAAAATTAGTACCACCCAAGAGAAATTTCTTTTAAAAAAATACCACACAACTTTTTATGGAGCTTTTCTAAATTTCTAGTAAACCTTCTTGTCATGTGATTTATGAAGGCTTCCTAAAAGTCTAAGAAGTATTCCTTAGTATATTGTGATATTTTTGGAAAAGAAATGTAATATTTCTTAAAATGCTTCACTCAAACACACAAAAATCTTTCAAATTTCATTTTCTAGACATATTTTTTAATATAAATTACAATTTTGAAAATATATAACACATATTTTGATAATTTTATTTTCAAATGCTATTACACTCATTATCAACTAATCATTTTTTTTTTTGCAAAAACATTTTGATTTCAGTTGTTGCGGTACCGTTCGATAGTTCTTATAATTGCAACGTTTTTTGGTGAATTATATTCATAATCACATCCATTACGTTTAAACTTAAACCATCATACTTTGTTATGTAATGTGTATGCTTTATAGAGTCAACACCGGCACCAATTTATTCACTACTTATTTTTTACGCAAGTACTATAACTTATAGTCTATAAAGCTCTATAATTATAATAACTAGAATATGATTTACCCGATGCACGAGTTTTTGTTTTACAATTTTATTAAATTTAACAGCAAAAATTTGATTTAATTAATTATTTTTATATTTTGTTTATTTTTATAAACTATATATATATATATATATTATAGTTTTTGATTAATAACTTTCCACATAGTAATAAAAGAAAATTTAATAAAATAATGGTGTTGAAACATTGGGTGTCACATAGTAGTATCGTTAAAATAATACGTGCATAATCTTAATTTTTTATTTTTTCTTAAACTTTCAAAGAATTTTTTTCCTTTTTTGGGTTAAAAGCATTTGATTAAAATTTAGATTTATCAAATATGTGTTTCTCTTGGATCATGGAGTAGAACTACATTTTTACATGTGATATACTATAGAGATCATATATTATTTTCTGTGTGTTTTGTTGTACAATTCATGAATAATGTGACCATTAATTTTTTACCTTTTATGTGTAGAAGTTTTATACCTCTTATATATTAAAAATATGGCACTATAACACTTTCAATTTTTTTTTTTACTTCCAAAAATTTAAAATAACATTTTGAATAAAATTGTATATTCCAAATTCGCACTTTATTTTCTCATCTTTAGTGAGATGGTTCAATATCATTTTATTGAAATAAGATATCTTCAATCTTTTTAGACCTCCAGTCTCTTAACAATCGTATGATAATCAATTATGATGCTTCAATAATAATAATTATTTACTCTTTTTTTTTCTTTGATTCTCTCATATCGTTTATCTGTATTTTAATTTATTTGCTCTTATATATATATATATATATTCATTTTACATATTTCCAATTTTTTAAAATTAAATATGTAAATATTTATCATTATCATAACCACATACTGTTTTTATTACTCTCAAATGAAATACAATATAAATAAAATATATTTATGGTTGTAATTTTGTATTTACAATAATAAAATACTCAGATCATTTATTTACTTATTTTTTGTTTTTTATTTAATTTAATTTTTTAATAGTTATAAGTAACAATAAATATGAATTAAATAAAAATTTAAAATAAAATTTATTCTAAAAGAATTGTTTTGTTTAGGTGGACACCCTAAGAGGAGAGAAGAGTGTGCTATTATATATTTAAAATAAATTTTATTATAAAAGAATTGTTTTACTTAGGTGGACACTCTAAGAGGAGAGAAAAATGTGCTATCTTATCTTATATAAAAGAGGATGCGTTTAACGAAAACGTGACATGTAGACAAAATTATAACTCACGAGATCGTGATATGTTCTATTGTTAGTTTAGATCGTGACATATGTGAATATAATCATATAAATTAATATAAACTTTTCTATTGTTAGTAATTTATTTTTCAAAGAAGCTGAAATAATAAAAAAGGAAAAGAAATTGGGGTTTAGAAAATGGAAACTATAAAATCAAAAAAGTAAGAGAAAAAATAGAAATTAAAAAATGGAAACTATAAAATCTATATAAAATTTATAATTGAAGAAATTAGAAAAATAATAATATATACACACGTTTTTTTCTCTCTTTGTGATTATTTAGCAACATAATATATTGATATTAATATTTTATGATAGTTAATGTAATAATTTTTTTTATTGATGTTAGTTATTTTCAGAATATTTTGTTATTGTGTGTGATTGTGTTTTATGAAATTGATACGTATGCAAAATTATAACTTACGAGATCGTGATATGTATTATTGTTAGTTTAGATCGTGACATGTGTCAATCTAATCATATAAATTAATATCAACTTTCTTATTATTAGTTATTTATTTTTGAAAGAAGTCAACATAATAATAAAGGAAAAAATTTGGTTTAAAAGATGGAAACTATAAAATAAATAAAAAGTAAGAGAAAAAATAGAAATTTAAAAATTAAAGAATGAAAACTATAAGATTTATAATGTAAGAAATTAGAAGAATAATAATATATACACGTCTTTCTCCTTTTTGTGATTATTTAGTAACAAAATATATTGATATTAATTTTTATGATAGTTAATGTAATAATTTTTTATTGATGTTAGCTATTTTGAGAATATTTTGTTATTGTGTGTGATTGTGTTTTGTGATATTTATTTTCTAATGCAAAGATTCAGGTTTAAAGTTTACACATCTAAATTTTCATAATTGGATTCTTTATATATGAATTATCAAATATTTAAGAAAAATTCAATTTCAAAAATTAATTTATAATAAACAATTAGATTCGATTTTAAATTATAATATTTGAATATGGTTTTGGAATCTTTTCATTCATTTAAGGGATTATTTTTCGGATTTATGGATAATATGAGTTAATTTCTAATATTTTTACCCGTGGTTTACAAAATGCAAAGTCTGGATAAATAAACATGGTTTTAATTTAGAATCTAACTATACGGGTTACAACTATACATATTATCAATTTCATAACTTAAATACTTGCGTATTACACGAATCCTAATCTAGTTATATATATATATATATATATAGATTAATTGTCGGTTTTTTGGTAATACATCTTAGTTCTTACCAAATCCTTCCTTAAATAAATTATTTATATTTAATTGCTTGCATCACTACAGATAGTCAGATAGTACGAATCTAATCATTGTTAAAATAATTTAGATAACCTTAGGTAAAAAACTTAAAAGCATATTTATATGTGTCCACACGTATATAACCTACAAAATATAATCATTAATTTATTTTTTTTTTAAATTAACTGAATATTCGTATACCTAAATTTATATTAATTATTATAACCGCTGCATTCTGCACGGACAAATAAATGAATTTTTTCTTCTAAAGAAAAATATAACTCAAATATCGGCTTGCAAACTAAATTACTAGACTAGGCTAGTTCAATTGATTTAGTCGAACATAAGGTGGAAACTATGTTTTCCGAGCTAGTTTCTTTATAATTTTTAAAAACATTAATCACAATTAAACTATAAAAATAAAATTACAGTACGTTATATATTGGATTTTTTTAAGTACCACATTTTTATTTTATTTTTTTCCAAAAATACTAAAATAAACACGTTAGGACATTTGGTTCGATTTTCTCTCATGCTTTCATTGTTACGTCATATTGGATGCTGCTGGAAGAAGAGATTGGGGGCAAAAGCCGCATCGATGGCGAAGTCGTTGAGGACCTGTACAAATCCATCATACTCAAAACTGAGACACTTTGTGTGTTGGCATGTGTCTCTCTGCGGAAAAATTATGCATTCATAAGTAATTATATCACATAAGTTGTGTTAGTGAATATCTATTATACAACGGCTTTTAATAGCTCATTTATCAAAATTAGGACATAAACTTGTACGGCCCATACAATTAGATTTTTTTTTTTTTTTTTAAATTGACATCGGTAGCTCAACACTACCTTAGATTCTTTATCCTAAACTTCATGATAATATTAAATAAGAACACTAATTATTCAATATCTATAAATTTAAATCAACCTGCTAAAACAAAACTTTTACTCTAATGATGTTAAATCTAAATAATACCATCCAATTAACGAAAAGTCGTAGCTGCTTGTCATGATAATGCTCCGGGAAAACCAAGTGTCCCTCCTCGGCGGGATATGGAATAGCTGTCAAGCGTCCATCAAATGCATTTTCTTGTTGATTGGTTTAGTTACGTACGTCTTATTAGTACAGTATGGTCAGGACTCAGGACATTTTGTGCCGTTTTGGTTCCACACATGCTACACTTTTTTCCATTTTTTGCATCATCTTCGGATATTTGTTTTTAATTATGAAAAAGCATGTTTTATTAAAAATACCATATGAAATAAAAGCTATAATATCATCATAACTAACTTCATCTTGATTCTTTTATATACTTATAAAATAAAGTTAGACAGGAAAATCAATACCTAAATTTTTAATTTTCTTTTTGCAATACCTAAATTTATGCAGCATCTTCATGCAACGATGCTGTAAGTTTCTTAATCATGATAAAACATACATAAGTTTCTTAATCATAAAAGAAAATGAAGATCAATACCTCAAATTTGCATCTTAAATTTTTGTTCATACTTAAATTTATGCAACGATGTCATAAGTATTGAACCTAAGACTTAATCATGATCAATTAAATTAAAGTATGAGTCGTTGCATTTTTTTGGCTTATATTTTATTTATGTTATGCTTTTATTTTACTTATGTTTTGCTTATATTTTTATATTAGTAGTGTTTTTAAAGGATTGAGGTTAAGAAGGCAGTACATAATTTGAAAAAAGACTATATATATATATATATATGTATCAATGGATGTTCGGTAATGATCACATCCTCCCTCCCTCTCTTGTCTTACCTGATTGGTCCAGGTTGTTGATGAGCTGACTGCGAGGTGTTGAAGGCTTAGTAATGCACCACGTTGTAGCGTGGTGTGTTGCCGTCGTTGGGGT
Organism: Pseudoturritis turrita; assembly: GCA_900406555.1. Classification (NCBI taxonomy): domain Eukaryota; kingdom Viridiplantae; phylum Streptophyta; class Magnoliopsida; order Brassicales; family Brassicaceae; genus Pseudoturritis; species Pseudoturritis turrita. Next base: position 115,003 of record OVBL01000932.1, on the reverse strand, counting down.
GGTAGATGGGAGTGAAATTGGAAGCTTCGGGACTCGACGACAGTATGTGAAAGAACAAACAAGGAAAAAGAAACCCGCTAGTTTCATCAGCTCTTTTTTACTCTCTTATTTTTAACTTAAGAAAATACAAATCTAAGTTACTAGTACTTAAATATAACTCCAACTAGGTGACTTTCCGCGTTATGTGCGGGAATAATAATTTAAAAATAAATTTAAAACAATTCGATATTTTGCGTAAGATGGTATAAGTCATTTTCAATATTTATTGAAAATTTTATTAGATACATGTTTATTATCTCATACTCTTTCTGTACCAAATTAATTGATATTTTAGAAAAAGTGTTTTTATCTCAAATTAGTTGATGTTTTCATTTTTCTAGGTAAAAATTTACTATCGTTCATCTTTTGTGACTATTTGAATTTTACAGTAATTTTTTGGTGATTGGTTGAATTAATTTAATTTACATAATAAATGATTGTTTAATGTAGAAAGTACATAAAAATTATATTATTTATGTTGTTTTTTAATACGTGTGTAACATCCTTAAACATCATCTAAAGTGATACAAATGGAGTGTTAAAATACTTTATCCACGTCATACCTAATTATAAATAACATTTTCAGAATAAAATAACATACTTTATGTCTTAGAATTCGACAAAAAATATTTGATATAAATTCTTCACTTTTTTTTTCTTCATCTCCTACGTTTACCAAATTTTTACCGTCTTCATATTTTAGTTTTTATTTATAATCTGGTTTGGATTTTTTTTTTCCAAATACTTCTGATTGCAATTTTTTTTAAAAAAAATATAGAAATAGTGAAAATATTTAAAAAAAAAAAAGATTTTGGATTAATTCGATTAGTTAATACTTTTTAATTGAATTAAAAAAACAAAATTAATTACATTTTACCAAAAAAATTATACTTGAGATGAGTAATGGAAAAATATATAAAACAAATATTTTAAGGCATGATAAGAACCGCTCATTGGTTGGTCAAATTTAATCAAACTTTATAGCTTTACGTATTTTCAATATGTAAGAAAAATTAGTAATTAAACGTTTTTAAATTTGGTAATTAAAACAATACGTATTTTTTTAGTAGTTGAGTCACAAAATTTGGTAAGTATTTATTTATAGAATATATGGTTTTCGTTAATTTCAAATTAATTTTTTTAAGAAATAAATATAAATTTTTTTTTTTTTGATATTTTGCGTAAGATGATATAAGTCATTTTCGATATTTATTGAAAATTTTCCTACATACATGTTTATTATCTCATAGACTCATACTCTCTGTATCAAATTAATTGATGTTTTTTTTTATATCAAATTAGTTGATCTTTTCATTTTTGTAGGTAAGAATTTAATATCTTTGATTTTTTGTAACTATTTGAATTTTACACTATTTGTGATTGGTTGAGTTAATTTAATTTACATATAAATGATTTTTTAATATAGAAAGTACATAAAAATTATATTTATGTTGTTTTTTAATATGTGTGCAACATCCTTAAACATCATCTAAAGTGATACAAATGGATACGTATTTTTTTTTAATAGTTCAGTCACAAAATTTTGGTAAGTATTTATTTATTTTTTTCGTTAATTTCAAATTAAAGTTTTAAGAAATAAATATAAATTTAGTTATGAAAGATTTGGTAGGAGATTTAGTTATGATTAATTTAAATTGATAATCAAAAATTCCCTTAAAGATTTGCCATGTCATTATTTTTTAAACCAAATCATATTTTTTCAAGTCACGTCATAATTTTTTTGTGAACGTTTTCTCCAAAAATCACTTTACAAATAATGTTAAGGGGATATCGGCTTGCAAACTAAAATACTAGTACAAGACTAGTTCAATTGATTTAGTTGAACATAAGTTTGAAACTATGTTTTCCGATATAGTTTCTTAAGAATTTTTTAACACATTAATCACAACGAAACCATAAAAGCAAAATTACATAACGTAATATCCACATTATATATCGGGAATTTTTAAAAATACCATATTTTATTTAATTATTTTTTCCAAAAATACTAAAGTTAACACGTTCGGATATCTCTTCCTAATCGTATATTACTAATAAATCAATGATAATTACATAATGGTGTGAACGAAACAATTTTTTTAAGAGAAAATTGAATTGTGTATTCTAAATTTTATAAGTGATTTGAAATGTATAAGTGTTAAAATGACATTTTTATCCCTAATTATTTTAAATAATCAAAAAAACTAGAATTAAAAATAATTTGGTTTTTTGATTTTTTTTTGAAAAGATATTAACTAATAATTATTTAAATTAATAAGTAATTTTGTATTTTTATAAAATAAATCTCAAAATTTGGTTTCTTTAAAATAAAATTTAAAGTATTTATCCAAATTTCTATTTTTAAGGTAAACATAGAATAACAAAGAATTGATAAATAACTTTTAAGCAGTAGTTTGATTATGACTTGTTAACAAAAAAAAATGCCCATGAGGGAATAGGATAAGAAAATAAAGGGAAGATGCTGTAAGCATTACGAACTTTTATAATACAAATAGTTTTAAGATTTAAATTTAAAAATATATAAAAAGACGATAAGATTAAGTGGTATAAAGCACTTAGTAACCATTGGTGGTTTTGACACTTATAGGGCATTTGATTCGATTTTCTCTCAGTCTTTCATTGCCCTTTTGGTTCTATTTTTCTATTTCATTATTCATGTGGACCTACATCTATATAATCATTCATTTATATTTTTTCTTATTTTCATATATGACAGATTCTAGTAATAGACCAGTGCCAATCTCTTGGATTTCTTGAATCAGATACGAATGTATTAAAGATTTCTTAATATATATATATATAATAGCTTAAATTACTTAAATATTTTACTCTTTAGATTTCGTTATTTCCATATTTGGATAGTCGTATATCGAATTATCAATGTTCAAACAAAATGTCAGGTACTACTCCAGCATCTCTCAGTCATATATGCGATTCTATGGACCAGTTAGTAAATTGGATCTATAAAAGATAAAAAATTATCTTTAAAACCAAAACAAATACACATATAGAGTTGACAAAAGAATAAACTCAAAAATTGTTTTTTTTTTTTTATATAAATTTTTGGAAAGAAATTAACCTCCGAATTCAATTTGCTTACTAGAAAATCCGACAAGTATTAAAAAAAAAAAGATATTGATATTTCTTTTATTAGAACAGTGTTATAAATCAATACATGATTTTTAGGGCTGTCTTGTATAACCATGGATAAGAACTGTGTTATAAATTGTTTTTCTCCATTGTATATATATTCTTAAAAACATATCTCCGCCTAGCAAACACATAAGGTGTTTTAGAACAGTGAAGCATAAAAATGAAATCGTTTTGAACACTAAAAGTTTAGAATTAAATGGTTATGAAGAATACAATTACATATTTTTGTATTTGAAAGCCCACGATTGGCCCAGTGGGTTTCTCTATATCTTAAAATCAAATCAGGGAAAAAAAGTTTTAATAGTTTTAATATTTACTTGCAAAAATGGAACGATTTATCCGACGATCGGAGTTTTACAAAGATGCAAATTGGTGAAGCAGCAAAGAAGATGAAGTAAGCGAAGGAGTCTCAGGTGATCATGATGAATAATTTTAGGGTTAATCTAATGAGCGTCAATCTCCATGGAATTCAAAGCAACGTTGATCCATCTATAAACCCCTAAAGGTACACTTATTAGCCTAAACGATGCAAATCATCAAAGTCGATATATCTACAGTCTTTCACTGGGATGGTTTACTCTTACGCTCTCTGATACGAGAATAGGATGAACAAATCGCGTCGTAGCCACAAAATCTTGAGATTTGTGGATAGTTATTACGATAGTGGAAAGTGCTGTTTAAACTGTAAGAAGAGATTACGAAAACAGAGAAGATCTGAAAACATTACTTTTGTAAAACTTGAAACAAAAAGAGGTCCTTACCCATTACTTCATGATGCTCCATAACATGGTGTGACTAAAGATCAGTCCATTGGATGCCTCAGTGGTGTCGTACAAACTGGTGTCTTCGAAGGACTCACTCTGTGAAAATGAAAGAAGACGGGAAGTGAAAATAACAAATTGCATAGACGAGTGTTTAAGAGTTTGGTTTTCTATTCTCTAACCTTATCGGTAAAGAACCCAGAACATCTCCACTGCAGTTGAGAATAGCTATTGCGCTGCCTGCCTGTGAAAAGAAAGAAACATAAATTACTGAGGAGTTGACATAAGACTCCCTTTTTTGCACCAAGAAGAGGAGGTTCATTAATGGAAGCTTTCAGGGAAAAATCGAAGAATTAAATCAAAGAAGCGTCCGCTTACCATTAGTAGCTTGAGAGAAGCAGTATGGGTTGATTGTTGATATTCTCCAAGCAGGCTGACACAGAAGACATGTTATTTAACAACATCTAATTAGTTGCACAAACAAATAAGAACTATACAGTATTTCTTCAATTCTTTAAATCTACGAGATTTATTCACCTAGAGGAAATACGTGAAACCAATCTTATACTAAAAGAGGTGAACCAATTTCAAATCTTAAGCTACTCTCTCTTTATATTTAGAATTTGGGATGACCAAGAGCGATGAAGATGGAAGAGCATGTTCTACATGCAATACACATCAAACAACAAATGAATGATTAAAAGCAAACAAGAATCAGACTTCATTTGCAAATTTATGATATAAATTTAAAGTAGATTTGAAACGAAACAGCAAACAAATAACAACTATACAATATTTCTTGAATTCATAGAATCTACAAGATTTATTCACCTCTCCACAGAATGATTCGAAAGATCTTCACGTCTGATTGAGTGACCTGTAGGAGAAGCAGACAACGTTACAGGCCGATACTTCATAACATCAACTTCTTTGTCAATGTTAGTGCAACAGATAATTCTTGCAAACATCTGACGCTTATCGGTATGCAACAACAAAACAAACAGAAACAAATCAATTCCCGACTCTGAGGACATTGGAGACTTTGCATAGATGGATGTTTTGAAAAACAACTTCTAACTCTAAGGGAGACGACTTGTTTGAAACACGCAGAAGAAGGATAAGAACTTCAGTTTCCCTAACTGAGGAGAACTCTACTCGAACGTATTGGAAACAGATGACCAAACACTGGATTCCCAGAGTACGCGGTCCTGATGTCTATGACAAATGAATCAAAAACTAAAATTAGATTAAAGCCGTGTCGGAATGCTCAGTTTCGTCATCGTTTGATCCAAAATGATTCACAACCGATCCGAGAGAGAGAGAGATGCCTACGGAGATGTGGTCGTAAACACCGAGATGGCCTCAGCGACGGAGGCCGGAGTGGTGAAAAACCCTAGAGGAGGAAGAGACGATTGTGCGTAATTGGAGATGGTACGGGAAGGTAGGTGAGAGGTTTTTGTTTTTGTTTATGAATGATGCTATCGACCCATACCCCGATAGTCAAACGAGCAGTCGTTGATTCAACCGGTTGTCTCATCATTGTTGGGTGAAATAAATTCATCAGCCCGTCACTGCAAAAACTCCAATTCATAAATTGGAGGATAAGCTGATTGATAACTTGCTCAGTCAGTCGCTGCTAATTCCTCGCTACATAAGGTTTTTGGCAGTTGACAATGAATATGAATTCATGACACTGGCCATGTCATTGCAGTCGAGAGAACGACGAGTGATGAGCACTGAAAAAAGGTCTTGAGCAGCGACGAAGTTCGGTTTATGCATCAACCAGCGACCAACGGTTTAGCACAGCGACCGACTTAGCATATTCCTATTTCTAAGGGAAATATGGCGAATGACCGACATAGCGTCCTACTCCTAAAATAATTAGGATGGACCAGCGACAGACGAGGCCCAGTCCAACAAGGATTAGAGTTTACAAAATCTATAAATAAGAGGGTCCCAACATAAGGACAGGGGATCAGAGAAAAACACAAAAAACCCTAACTGGCAAAACTCTTGCCGCTCTTCAACGACGAGCGACAAAGATTCTGACAGTGCTCACGACGAGCGACGAACGATCGATAAGAGCATCTTTTTACGATTTCTTTATTGATTATTTGTAACTCATATCGAAACTCATTAATCAATAAAGCTAATCTCTTCTCGTCATTCCGTAGAACTGTTTTCCATTCGAACCGGTTAAATTTTGCACAAACAGTTTGGCGCTAGAAGGAGGGGCACAGTTTTAACTACGTGAGATATGACGAACGGAAATAATCGCGAGGCTCCTTCAGGAGGTGACAACCCTCAAGATCCCGCTGCTCAACTGGTGGCACTCACCGCCCTGATGAAGCAGAACGAAGAACGACTAGCGTTACTCGAGGCGGAGAACGCTTCCTTGAGAACTGAGAACGCCTCTCTGGTCGCCGAAGACAGAAGCACCGAGGTTGAAGCTCGAAATCGATTTCAAAGACGCGTCGATCCGATGCAGCCACTGGACGGAACTACGCCGACTACAGATACCAGAACGGTGCTACTGCCAGAAACTGTTGCACTTAACGCAGCTGCAGTCAGGACAAACGTTGCTCGATCCTTGCTTTACCCTAATGAAGCAGCGACAACCCTATCAACAGATGACACACACCTGGTTTTCAAACGTCTGGAAGCAATGGAAGCGATGATTAAGCGACTTCCTGGAGTGGCACCACCAATAACGAAGAGCGCTCCTAACTGTTATGCGGATACTCCATTCACGGACGAGATCGCGCTTGTGGAGATTCCCAAGAAGTTCACGTTCCCCTCGATGAAGATGTACGACGGAACGACAGATCCTGACAACCATATAGCACAATACAAGCAGCGGATGTTCACAACCGCAATTGAAAGAGAGTATAGAGAAGCTAGTATGTGCAAGGGATTTGGTTCAAGTCTCACGGGACCAGCTCTCCAATGGTTTACGAATCTACCAAACGCTTTGATAGACTCTTTTGCGTCGCTGACCGATCGCTTTGTCGAGCAGTTCGCAAGCAGCAGAAACCTGGAAAAGACAGCTGATGATCTCTACGAGGTCATACAGAAGAAAGGAGAATCACTGCATAGTTATGTGGGACGCTTCAACAAAGAAAACGTGTCTATTCCAAGTTGCATCATACCCACTGCCATCTCTGCCTTCAAGAGAGGTCTACTCCCAGACGATGACTTATACAAAGAATTAACGAAGTATCAATGCAGAACTATGGAGGACGTACTCTCTAGGGCGTGGGCACAAATCAAGTGGGAAGAAGATCCAGCTTACCGTTACCGTCATTCCCCACGGTCTGACTCACGCGTGTTAAGGCATGAGAAAACCCCTAGAGAGGATAAACCTTACCAGAGACCTCGTAGTGAAAATAAGAGCAGCAGAAACGATAGCCGAGGCAGTCACCGACCATTCAACAAGATTGAAAGTGAGAAGCGACAATCTTCCACATGGCCAGACATTAGCAATCTTTCAGTCTCTCACGCAGAGCTGGTAGGGGCGTTAAAACAGCTGGGTGGAAAGGTAAGATGGCCTCAAAAAATGAGAACACCAGATGATAAGCGTGATACTTCGAAGTGGTGCGAATTTCACAACGATCATGGTCATCGAACTGAAGATTGCATCTCCCTGAGGATGGAGGTGAACGAGCTATTGAACAAAGGTTACTTGAGGGAATTTTTGTCTGACAAGGCCAAAAACCGTTTCGATGATAGGAACGATGACAAAGCGCCAAAAAAGTATGTCCCTGCTTCACCCCCGAAGTACGATCGGACAATTAATGTTATCTCGGGAGGTTCTGAAATCAGTGGTATAACGCATTCAGCTGCTAAAAAGAATACGAGAAGTGCCAGAAGTTGCCACACGAGAAGCGATGTCAGAGTTGAAGCTACACCGATGTGCACCATAAGCTTTACATCTGACGAAGGTGGAAACATTTTAGCTCCACATCATGATGCACTGGTGATATCCCTGACAATGGCTAACTGCTTGATGAGAAGGATACTAATCGATAATGGCAGCTCAACGAACATCCTTTTCATGCACGCCCTCAAAGGATTAGGCATTGATGAAGCTGAACTAACACAAAAATCCACAACGTTTGGTAGGATTCAGTGGTGAAGTAAAGCAGACTGTGGGTTAAGTGACATTACCTGTGTTTGCAGCAGGGGTCAACCGACAAACAAAATTCCTGGTAGTGGATTGCGAATCTTCCTACAACGTAATAATGGGTCATCCCTGGATCCATGATATGAAAGTAGTACCGTCAACCCTCCATCAAACCATCAAGTTTGCCACTCCATGGGGAGTGCAGGAGATCAAAGGAGAACAAGAAAATTCTCGTTCATGCTATCAAACAACCCTAAAAGAAAAAGGTCAACAGTTATAGCAATTACAGAGCCCACCCATGGCGCTCCACAGTGAAGAGCCAGAGGTGGAGCAACTTGACGAGGTTTCCCTAGCAGAGAGTGACCCTGACAAAAAAGTGAATATCGGGTCAAAGTTACCGACAGACGTACGAAAGAGATTAATCGACTTCCTCAGATCGAATGCTGATTGTTTTGCCTGGTCACATGCCGATATGCCTGGAATTGATCCCGATATCATTATGCACAAGTTGCAGGTGGATCCAGATCATCAACCAGTAAGGCAAAAACGAAGAAAGTTCGCTCCTGAACGCGACTTAATCATCAATAAGGAAGTTCAAAACCTGCTTCACGCTGGATTCATACGTGAAGTACGTTACCCCGAATGGCTTGCCAATGTGGTGGTCGTTCGCAAAAAGAATGGGAAGTGGAGGGTCTGTATTGATTTCACTGATCTCAATAAGGCATGTCCAAAGGACCCTTTCCCACTACCTCACATCGATAAGCTAGTGGACGCAACAGCTGGACACCAACTGATGAGCTTTATGGATGCGTTCAGCGGCTACAACCAGATCCTAATGCACCCAAGTGACCAAGAAAAGACATCATTTATGACATCACGGGGCATATATTGCTACAAAGTAATGCCTTTTGGCTTGAAGAACGCTGGCTCCACCTACCAGCGATTGGTAAATATGATGTTCGCTGATCAGATTGGTCACACGATGGAAGTTTACATTGATGACATGCTTGTAAAATCTCTGGTAGCAGAAGACCATATCGTGCATCTGCAACAGGCGTTTGCTACGCTGTGAAGATATAACATGAAACTCAACCCTACTAAATGCTCATTTGGTGTAAGCTCTGGCAAGTTCCTTGGCTACATCGTAACTCATCGGGGGATAGAAGCCAACCCGGATCAGATTAGAGCAATTCAAGTCATACCTTCGCCGAGAAACGTAAAGGAAGTGCAAAAACTCACTGGAAGGATGGCTGCACTAAGCAGATTCATCTCAAGGCTGTCTGATAGATCGCACACATTTTTCGCCGCCCTAAAGAAACCAAAGGACTTTGTGTGGGATAACAAATGCGAAGAAGCACTGAGAGAACTAAAAGATTACCTCACGTCGCCTCCCCTTCTTTCGAAGCCGAAGGACGGTGAAGTGCTGTTGCTATACCTAGCAGTGTCAGAACATGCTGTCAGTGCCGTGTTGGTCCGAGAAGACGAGAACAAGAAACATCCTGTCTACTACGTCAGCAAATCCCTCTTAGATGCAGAGACAAGGTACAATCATTTAGAAAAACTTGCCTTGGCATTGATAACCGCAGCAAGAAAGTTGCGTCCTTACTTCCAAGCACATCCTATCGTGCTAGTCAGTTCAACCCCCATAAAAGCTGTTCTACACAAGCCAGAAGTTTCAGGAAGATTAGCAAAGTGGGCAGTCGAACTTGGGGAATACGACATAATATACAGACCAACGACCGTCATTAAGTCTCAGATCCTGGCGGACTTCGTTGCAGAGTTTACTCTGACTATAGTTCCTGAAGCGGAGGAGGAGGTCAGAACTCTGCAGGAAAAGACCTGCAAGGGAACGTGGAAGTTGTATGTTGACGGATCCAGTAATATACGAGGAGCTGGCTTGGGAATGGTTCTCACATCCCCAACAGGAGAAATGGCTTCAAGAGCAATCAGGTGCAATTTTCGAGCCACAAACAATGAAGCAGAGTACGAAGCACTGATCGCAGGATTGACATTAGCACTCGATCTTGGAGCAAAAGACTTGGATGTCTTTAGTGATTCGCAACTCATAGTTAACCAAACGCAAGGGGATTATCAAGCTCGGGATTCAAAGATGACCCTATATCTGAATGTGACCAAGAAGTTGGTGGAGAAGTTTGACAATTGCAAGATCTCACAAATCCCGAGAGAAGAAAATTGCCACGCAGATGCTCTGGCGAATCTTGGGTCTGCTCTTAAAACCGAAGGTCCTCTCAACGTTCCATTGCTAGTCCTACAATGGCCAGCCACAGACAAAGACCTACCAATCTCGGAAGTCACATCTATGGATGAGACACCAAATTGGATGACGCCTATTATTAACTATCTGCGTGATGACCTGCTACCAACGGAACGTGCTGAGTGTAGAAAGATCAAACAACAAGCAGCACGTTACTGCCTTATCAAGAATCAACTATATCGAAGGCCATTCTCTGGTCCATACCTGAGATGTGTGACACCAGAAGAAGCAACACGTGTTTTAATGGAATTACACGAGGGGGAATGTGGATCTCACTCAGGAGGACGAAGTCTCGTGCTAAGAGTGATGAGAGCCGGATACTATTGGCCGACGATGTCCAACGACGCAATACGATTTGCTCGTCACTGTGACAAGTGTCAAAGGCACGCTCAAATTTCAAAACTGCCGCCTGAGAATCTGAAATCCATAAGTTCACCATGGCCATTCATGAAATGGGGCATGGACATAGTAGGAAAACTACCCAAAGCACCTGCTCAAAAAGTCTTCATGTTGGTAGTAACTGATTACTTCTCAAAATGGGTAGAAGCAGAAGCATTCAGCCAGGTCACAGACACGGAGGTACGAAAGTTTATATGGAAGAACCGTCATCTGCAAATTCGGGGTCCCTCAAGAAATCGTCACTGACAATGGCCCTCAATTCATAAGCCACAACTTCAAAAAGTTTTGTACCGACTGGGGAATAAAGCTTAGCTTCGCAACGCCCAGACACCCGCAGTCCAATGGACAAGCAGAGTCTTCCAATAAGACGATCATACAGATGCTCCCGGGAGTGCTGTGGGCTTATCGAACCACAACCAAGTCAGCAACCGGAGAGACGCCGTACTCACTAGTGTACGGAATGGAAGCAGTAGTACCTTCCGAAGTTGGTGTAAAAACGGTGCGGACAGAGCATCTTCAATACCAAGAAAATGAAGAGCTAATGAATCTAGACCTCGACTTGCTAGACGAGAAAAGAGAGGCTGCTAGAATTCGAAACTGGTGTCACCAACAAGACATCGCAAGGAGCTACAATAAAAGAGTACGAACGAGGACATTTCAACCAGGGGAATGGGTCCTTCGATGCGTGTTCCAAAATACGATCGAACGCAATGCAGGAAAATTAGGACCTAGTTGGGAAGGTCCTTACAAAATAATAGAGGTACCAGGATCGGGAGCATACAAACTGCAAGACAGGGAAGACAAGAACCAACCTAACAGCTGGAACGCTCTGCATCTAAAGACCTACTACTTTTAGGTTAGTTCAAGTTTTCAGTTTTCAATTTTTGGTTTTTGGTTTTTACTTTACATTTTTCGGCGATCCAAGAGACGTTGATGTTTTTTACTTCTCAAGATTGTAATGTTTTGCCACACGTCTACGGACGAGCGTTTCAATGAATGAGCTTTTTAACATATAAATCTGATGAAATTCTCAAACCTCGCATCGATCGTCATTGCATGACGAGCAGCGACATTGACAAGAGGAAAATCCTCAATGTGAACATTGACAAGTGTCATTTCGAAAACAATCAGGGGCAAGACCTCCACATACATAGCAGAGACAGTTACCAATACTAAGCAAGACAATGGCAAAGCCGTTGCACTTGACGGCTACGGTCTAAAAAAAAAAAAAAAAAAAAGGGCAACGCCTCCCAAAAGCATGACAAGTAACACATCAAATGCGCAGTGCGTATGTCATAGAATATCTCTGAAGCAAGGTTACTGATCACTGCAAACTCAGGGTATAATCCCGTAGGAAAATGCATGACCAACTAATGTCAACATTAGCAATGACACACAAGCAAAACATCAAATGCGCAGTGCGTATGTCATAAAATATATTAAAAACGAAAAGCAAAACGACATCCACGACAATGGCAATTAAATACATAGCTCAAAGAGAGACATAAGTCTCGCAAAGAACCTACGCGGTCCACCGTCAAAAGCATAAGAATGAAGGAGTTCCATAAGCATTGTTCAAAACATAACAATAAGCAAAAGCTTGAATGGGTCCTCAAAAGAAACATTCGACCCATGATCACTGATCATCGCCGGGGGCATAGGCATCATCGTCAAAGTTCGTAAACATGTCAGGAAAGACCGGCGGTGTCTTCCCCTCGAGCTGAGCCTCCTTGATCTTAATATCTCGATAGAGTCTCTCAGCCTCAATAGGTGACCAGTCATCGGCCTTGCCCCTCTTGAACTCTTGAACCATTTTCCAACGAGTCACGACACTCCCTCCAATTGCCGCCAGGCGCACTCTCTTCTCTTGACGCTGCACCTCTTGTCGCAGTTCCTGCTCAGTGTTCTTTGCTGTAACCAATTGATCCTCGAAGTTAGTCTTCAGAGATTGGTACCTTCGTCCTTCGCGGCTAGAGCCATCTTATGACGTTCTTTCTCTGAGTTAGAATCCACTTTCATCCTGCTAAGAGCGGCGGTAAGGCGCTTTACCTCCTTCTGCGAGGTACTAAACTCCGCCTTTGCATAATGGCAAGCCGACATCACCTGAAAAAAAATTGGCATAAAAAGGAGCGATAGTCTCATTAGTTGTAAAATAAAAATATCTCTTGCATAAAAATCTATTTGGACTGACAAACCATATAACGGAAGAAGGACAGAACCTTGAAGAGATGAGATTGTGACTCATCAAGGACAGTGTTGTAACCAAGCTGAGAGAAGCCACTAATGTCTTGGGAGAAAGACCTCAGGTTAAGCTCTGTCAGCGCGTCTGAGTGGTCCGTGACAGCGAATAAGTCATCACGAGAAGATGACGCTGGACCCTTTTTCCGTGAGGGCCTGAAAGGGTGACGAGAGCCGTCAGTCGCTGTTGCAGGACGCTTAGACACAGCTCTAGAAGTCGGTACTTCCTGGTAGACATCAAAACCTGATTTTCCGCCTGTACCTCATCCAAAGCATGCCTGTAGGCATCAAGAGTGCCTTCACCGTCTGGTACATCAAAAATCGATGACGACATGTAACCTGCGAGGTAAAAGAAACAGCAGTTACATCACGACGAATAATTCGTCCTCTTTTTCTTTTTATAAAAAGAAAAAAGAAAGAAAAGGGGGTGTAGTGGTATGGAAAACCAACCCCAAATTAAGCTCCTTTCTAAAGCAAAAGTGCTTGTCAAGAAACACGTTGAACGCGATATCCTGGAGCGTCCGATTAATGCAAGAGCGCCGTCCTCTCCCTGGTTACTTCGCGGATAACTGAAATCTGCAACGACAAAAACACATGATGTTAACAAAGAGAATAAGAATAATATTCAAAAGGAAGCGTGCTTCTACCTCTAAAAAACCAGTCAACTAACAGGGGCTATAGCCCACATTCATAAACAAGTATTTGTTTCTCCACTCTTTTTCATAAGGTAAGTGTCTTATGACGTCTCTGTGGAGATCATAAACGAGAGGAGGGAAGTTCACAGCCCGAGTATTGATCATGCATCTACTCGAGTCATTCGGGTGAGCCTTAAAGAAGTACGCGTAAAGGATCTCCTTCATTCCAACGTCCACTTTAGAGAACTCACCAAGGACTTGGATAGCAGTTAATATCCTCCACGCAGTAGGGGTAAACTGACCAGGGGAAATGCCAAAAAACCTTGCAACATTCGCAATTAAGGGAGGCACTGTCCCACGCATACCCAAAGCAAAATAAGCCTCATAAACGACAATCTCGTCCGGTCCAGAGTTATGGGCTCTTTCAGTCCTCGATGGAACTCTAAGAGCCACCGACTCTGGAATGTTGTACGCCATTCTCATAGTGCGGACGTCACACTCTTGTAGCACAGACATCGGATAGTCTCGAAATGGGGTCAATGGCGCGGACGTGCGTCTACGCTTAAACCTAGGCTTAACTCCTGGCATAAGAATTGGTCGCTGCATGTGAAAAGCGTAAGAAAAATATGGCTCGACGTGCTCCACCAGCGTCGTCACGCTGTCAGAGACAGAAGAGTAACGACGTGACTCTAATCTGCCATTGGTAGGTGACTCCTCATGAATGTAAATGGACGAGTCATGAACCGTCTCACTCTCACTATCATGCTCACCCTCAGATTCATCTTCATAGCCACTCTCCGGATCACTTAAATCCGAATCTACAAACATCGGACTTCCCAACGCACCAGAACCACTCGCCATCTAATTTATAATCGATGGAAGAAGAGAGCAGGGATTGCGTGAACTCACCAAGTAATGACGCTGCAAGGAACAACGATTGTCAGTGAACACAACGAACGGACTGACAAAATTCACCTACAAAGCAGTCGACCAACCATGAGCAGTTGCACACATCGAAAAAACAGAGCACTGAAAATGACTTCTACTTTACGTAAAGTAATAAGAGGTACAAGTGCCAGGCTAAGAGCTAATCTGTCCAAGCTACAGAATGCCATTCTGCAATAACAGGCACAAGCATTCCAAAAAAATGCACAAGGAGCAGTGACAGACAAAAATCCTTGCAAATTGTGGAGCAAACACAATGAGCAGAAATAAGAAAATGCGAACGACCGTACCTCGAATCTGAGACCAAAGGGAGAATCAAGCCTCGTACCCTTTGATGAAGCAATGAATCTACAAATACAAAGTGAAATGAACACATCAACATTTCTCGGTTCTAACAAAAAAAAAAAATCAGAAAATGGAAGGCAGATTAAGAGAAATAACGTGAAGCTCTCTGCAACTGAATCTCTTCTTGCTAAATTTGATTTAAAAAAATAAAAAAAAGATATAGAGGAATTTTTACCTGCAGCGCAGTATGCTCACCGAGGAAGAGGAAGATGAAGACACAACTTAACCTAATCGTGGTTAAACTGGGCCCAAAATAATTAAAACCGAGTGGGCTTCAAGATTATATAATCCCATTCGCCCAAAACAAAAGAGAGAGTGGGAACCACTTGCTGTCTCTTAAACCCCATTTAAAACTTGACCACGTCACAAAGGAGAGAGGATTGCATGCTCATGCTCAGAACATATTGCTCTTTGGGCCCCACGAGAACCCTAAAAGTAAAGAGAAAAGAGAGAATGAGAGAAAGAGAAACCAAGAACCAAAGGGAGGATGAAGCAGTGTCTGTCATTGCTCAACAACATCACATGAGGTAATAATTTGCGACATTCATGATTTACGAGACCAGCATTCAAAATATCGGTGAGGCACAGACCTACAAGGTTGTGGATTTAAGCAGCATCGTTCAACGACGACCAACGACAATGAGAATAAATTACTCTACAAATTCTAATTTAGAAATTGAAGAGTAGGGGGCAAGTTGTTGGGTGAAATAAATTCATCAGTCCGTCACTGCAAAAACTCCAATTCATAAATTGGAGGATAAGCTGATTGATAACTTGCTCAGTCAGTCGCTGCTAATTCCTCGCTACATAAGGTTTTTGGCAGTTGACAATGAATATGAAGTCACAGTTCATGGCACTGGCCATGTCATTGCAGTCGAGAGAACGACGAGTGATGAGCACTGAAAAAAGATCTTGAGCAGCGACGAGGTTCGGTTTATGCATCAACCAGCGACCAACGGTTTAGCACAGCGACCGACTTAGCATATTCCTATTTCTAAGGGAAATATGGCGAATGACCGACATAGCGTCCTACTCCTAAAATAATTAGGATGGACCAGCGACAGACGAGGCCCAGTCTAACAAGGATTAGAGTTTACAAAATCTATAAATAAGAGGGTTCCAACATAAGGACAGGGGATCAGAGAAAAACACAAAAAAACCCTAACTGGCAAAACTCTTGCCGCTCTTCAACGACGAGCAACAAAGATTCTGACAGTGCTCACGACGAGCGACGAACGATCGATAAGATCATCTTTTTACGATTTCTTTATTGATTATTTGTAACTCATATCGAAACTCATTAATCAATAAAGCTAATCTCTTCTCGTCATTCCGTAGAACTGTTTTCCATTCGAACCGGTTAAATTTTGCACAAACAATCATTAGAGACGCTTCCTCCGTCAATGCCTTCATTTTGAGGTCTATGACTCATTGAATTCTGCGGCGTACGATGAAAATTTCAGCAACAGAAAGAAGAAATAATACCGTAGATGCAGAGCCGTGCTCACCGTATAAACAAAAAAGCGACCGCCTTAGCCCCCATAATATATCAAAACTTTGGGGTCCCCTATTTTTTTTACCAAACCCAAATTTCACTTGAATGGTCAAAATTGTTGTAAACTATGTGTATATTCCTAGTTTCGAGTTCAAGTAACGATTGTCTTTAAATATATTTGGGTTGTTCCATGTCTTGTTTTTTTAGGCTTTGAGATTTAGATCTTCATTAATCGTCTTAAGTTGTTTTTTCTCTATTTAATTTGCATGTTCTCATTTTTCTTATATTTTTTCATATATAATTTAATGATTCATTGAATTTTATTAAAAAAAAATTGTAACTATACAATTTGATCAAATATTTTTAAATTTTGCCTTAGGCCCCTCGAAAGCTAGGCACAGCACTGCATAGATGAAAAAACAATGGCTTTTCTGGAGAAGAAGAAATAATACCATAGAAATTTGCAGTAGACGACAATTCATCACCTTTGAAGGAGAAGGATGATTGTCTCAAATATTTCTTTTGGTTCAAAAAATGTCCGAAACACTCGTTATAACAGAATTATTATTATTATTTTTTTTAAAATTCAGAAAACGAGGAATCTACAATTTAACCAAGCAAAACTATAGAAATTGTAGATCTAACCACCCTATTATCCATCGAATAAGAGTTATTCACCCACCCAAAATAAATCATCAACCTTCGTCACTTTTTTTTCTTTTTCGATCAAACCTCATCACTTTCTTCTTCGATTTTTTTTCTTCTTCAATTTTTATGTTTCTCAAACAGAGAATTTATGAGGATTATGTGTCTTAATTTGCTAGAGAATTGAATTGGAGTTAGGAGCTTTCGTTTTCAGTTTCTCGAATCAAATCTCCAAATTTTTAGGAATTTAAGCTACTTTTTTGACGATTCTAGAATCAAATTAATTAGATTTTCTATGGTGAATATTCTCCGGTCGTTTGACTAATCTGGTGATTTCGATTGACCAATTGACTTTGGGTACAAGACCGTGGTTTCGTATGTAATGGAGAGGGACCGGAGTGATGAATCCGTGATGCATAAGGCGAGGAAGCGGTGCTTCGGTGTTGAATGGGTGTTTTCCGGTGAGACAAACCATTGATGAGTTTCGTTGGATCCAATTATCAGCGGTTTCGGTTTCTTTAACGAGTTTTTCTTCGGTTAGAACGGCGACAGTACTAATCTGGATTTAGTGATGGTGGAGATCGAATGAGCGAGATGGGACTAGTGATAGTTTGAAGGAACGAACGATGCCATTCATGGCGGAGTTCAGGCGAGGATAATGGCGGTTATCGATAGAATTTCAAATCATTGTTGCTCCCATGAAAGACGAAATCAATATAGCTGGGGAAAGGTTCTTACATGATCACAACAAGTGCATCAAAGAGCAACACAATCTTTGGGATGATGCTGACTTCTCATCACGTTATTGACGCATTTCTCAATTCGTTTTCAAGGTCCATAGGCTTGTCATTGCCTCATGTGCCACCAAATTTGAAGATTCCTGCGGATACCAAAAAACAGAGGAAGATTGCAGAGCAATTGGAAGATGTGAATTCTCTTAAAATACTTCAAAATCGTTACTTGCAATGGAGATTTTCCAACGCAAATACGAAAGTGAAAACTCAAGCACAGAGAGCACAAACCGAGGTTAATTTTTGTCTTTGATCTTCTTAAAGTCTGTGAAGTAACAAAAATCTTTGTTTTTAATGGTACTTTGTTTTTCCTTATAGACTATGTTTTGGAAAAATGGTCTGCAAACAATCCAAACTTTGTCGTCTGCGATAAACTATGCTTTGGAGCAATGGTCTGCAAATAATGCAAACAATCCAAGCTTTGTTGTCTGCAAACAATCCAAGCTGTGTTGTCGCAAACAATCCAAGCTTTGTTGTCTGCAAACAATCCAAGCTTTGTTGTACAAAGAATCTGCCTCTTTAAATACTTATCTTTCTTTGAATACTTATCTTTCGCATTATCCTTGTCGGGAGATAGAAAACTATCTAGGCTACTTTTGTTTACCAAGTAGCTTGAGAAGGTGTGGCGCAATGATGGAAAACGTGACATAGATCTCTGGTTCCCGTGGTTCGGAATCGGATGTGGTTCATGAAACTTTTGTTTAATGACATGATGTATGATGAAATTAGATTGTTCTGTAGAATTGGATTATTTAAGTACAACTGGGTTTATTAGGGACAACAAAGTATTTATGTACAACTGAGTTTATTAGGACAACTGAGTTTATTGTGTAAAAAAAACATAAAAAATTCATGTTAATGAAAAGGCATAGCCAGCGTCGTTATTAGTGGTTCTATTTAACACATGCAACCGCCAAAACTGACCCATGACAATTATATGAATTAAAAATTCAGGAATTTTTCACGTAGTTTTTCCTGGTTTTTGGGTTCTACACAAAATCAAACAGTTGTACTTTTCGGGGTTTTAACTTTTTACTAGTTTTACCATTACCAAATTAAACTTTTTAGTTGTACACAGAATATTTCGTAATTCTTGTATTGCCCCATGTTTTTCGTGTAGTAATATGAGTAGAAACACATTGTAAGCATATTTCGCATCTTAACGTGGTTATTGAAAATCAAAGTGACCATAAAAGTATAAGGTGTTATGTGTGAAATGTGTAACATGATAGTTTCAACATTACCAGATATTAAGTTTTGTCCAAGGACACTTGATTCTTAGTTGATTATCAAATATGGTTCGTAATGTATCTTTTAAATTCATCAACCTAAATATTTTAGTTGATTTTTGCAAACAATTAACAATTAATTGTAAAACATTTATAATTTACGTAGTTGAACCAGTTTTACGTAGTTATATAAACAGAGAGTCTTAAACAGAAATAATACAAGTACAAACACAATGATACATCTTAGTCGAACCAGTTGAACCTAGTTGTCCGATGCAGAGAAAATCAACTTTCACTCACTCAAGCTTCTTCCTGGTACAGACCTGTGTTCATTCACTCAAGCTTCTTCCTGGTACAGACCTGTTACTTGTCTCTTTCTTCTTCCAACGACCTTCTCCAGCCGACGGATACTTGTTTTCTTGAAATCTTCCCTTCCTTTTCGGAAAATCATCTTTCTATATTCTCATCTCTCTGCTTTCTCAACATAAACCCAAAACCAGAAGCTCTTCTCCTCTTCTCTCCTCTCCTCTCCTCCATCAAAGTCTCCTCGTCTCTCACAATCAAGCTATAAATCATTATCCTCCCATTCTCGAATTCGAATTCATCCACAATCCAGGTTTCCCATTCCCAGTCCATAACGCGATCATGTTGTTCCCTTTAAATTCGAGTCGACCATCGTTGTTATATAAGAGCTCGTCTTGGAACCAAAAAAGCTCGCTGAAATCCGCCATTGTCGTCGGTAAGAAAACACCAAATACCCTCCTCGAAACAACGATTTCTTCACCTTGAAATTCCGGTTACTGCTAATCGTCTGGATGATTGCCCAGGTTCAAGCTTCAAGCTTCGACAGGATGCCTAGCTTCGATGGAGCTTTTGATCGACGATGAAAGGCTTTGCCATATTTTCAGATCTAATTTGATCTGATTTGAGCCGAAGCGGACATTAACGATCGACGAGAATCCATAACTATTATTGATCACGCCTCAAACAAATATAAGCTTGTGTGCGTGTGTTTGTAGGAACAAAATCTGTATATTTGATTTGTATCTCTCTCTGTATAATCGTATTTTCTGTATATCAGAGAATCTGATTTGGATTCTCTCTTCTCATTGGTCAATATTTCCTTTAATTTGATTGGCCAAGTTTTGGGATTATTTAAAAAAGATAAATTATTTTAGTAAGGGCAAAATCTGTTTTGGCTATCTCATTAAACAAGAGGAGTATTTCAGATCAGAGAGAAGTGTGCTAGAGAGGAGTAGGGTCAGATTGGAGTATTTGAGATAATGATCCGAAGGAGAAAGCCGAAGAGGGATTAATAGGATCAATGGCTCAAATACTCTTGTTGACTCAAAGAAATCCTCAAACACTCTTGTTATAAGGAGATTTTTTTTTTCATTTATTTTTAAATATAAAACCGAGAAAATTACAGTAAAACCAGGCAAAACTAACGAAATTACAGATCCAACCAGGCAATATCCACCTTATTTCTGACCCAATCGGATCCAATCCGGGTCGAAATCAGATTGAATAAAAAAACCGTTCAAATCCCCAAATTATCAAATCCGATTCTCTCAATCTCTTTGCCAAGATCTCGATTCTCCCTCGTGATTTCAAAACCGTTCATACGACAAGTATAACTAGGGAAACTAGGAAGTATTCGAATCGAAATCAAGAGTTATGTAAGTTGAAATCGTATTTTCTTTTCGATTTTGTGTAGAAATCCGTTGGGTTTTGTATTCTCTAAGCAATTTCCTTGATTTTACCCTAGATATTGTGCAATGGTGAAGACAATGTGGAAGACGGGGAAGGGGAAAAGGAAATCGAAGCGCTTGCCAAAATCGGAGAACGATGCTCCTCCACGGGAAGTTTCACCGGTAGTAGAAGAAGATGAAGCAACTGAAGTAGAAGATATGGCCGAAGAAGAAGTAGAAGATGGGAATGGAGAGGAAGAAAGAGAAGAAGATGGCGATGGAGAGGAAGAGAAAGATGACAATGAAGAGGAAGAAGATGGCGATGGAGAGGAAGAGAAAGATGACAGTGAAGAGGAAGAAAATGGCGATGGAGAGGAAGAGAAAGATGACAGTGAAGAGGATGAAGAAATAGTCGGCCATGAGTCGCAATCAACTAGGAAAATGGTATGTACAGCGAATCAATGTTCTATTTGGTATAACTTGGTATAACAGTTGTTTTATGAGTCTGAAGTAGAAAGTAAAACTAGGTAATACTGTCAATATACTGTATTTGGATTGTAGTACACCGATGAAGAAACTGAACCATTGCAACCATTGAAGATGTGGTTCCCTAAGAGCGAGTATGGGAAGTCAATGAAAATTGCAACTAAGTGTTATGTTGCTAAGGCCGTGGCGACATTAGAGGGTTTACTTGAACCCGAGGAGTTGGAATGGTTCCATAAACACCCGCAGTTTTGTCACTTTTTTCACATCCCGAAAGATAAAAACTACAAGACGATGGGCATGTGGATGCTCCTTGTCCGCAAGGCCCAGACAGAGAAGAGAAAAGAAGCTTGGTTTGTGGTCAATGGGGTTCCACTCAGATATTCTCTGAGGGAACATGCACTGGTTTCTAGATTAAACTGCCACGCATATCCACCAAACTTTAAAAATTTCGGCGATTTGAAGTTTGTTAACAAGCATTTCAAAAAGGAAAAAGCCACCTATGCAACCGTTGAGAAGAAGCTTCTGTCAATGAGACATTGTCCAGATAGATTGAAGATGGCGGTATTGTACTTCTTATCGAGCATCATCATAGGAAATGCAAAGGTAGGAGATGGAGCACCTGCGGTAGAAGAGATATTTAGGAGAGCCGTTACTGATCTCGAGTGGTGCAAAACTTTTTCGTGGGGTCGATTGTCTTTCGATGACACTATGAAAGAGATGTTCCATATGATGGAAAAATGTAACAGAGTCGCCAAACCAGCATGGTGCTTTCCAAGTTTCATTATTCCGTTGGAGGTAATGATGAGTGTGGGAGTGTAAATCTACACCAATTGAATTTGTCAAGATTTTTAGAGGGATCTGAAAATTCTGAGTAAAAACCACGAACACGAAGATCCAAAGATGGTTTTTTATTAAGCTATTAAGAAAGCTGTTTTGGAGAAAGGATACAAGTCTTTTTCTAGGTAAATTGTGGATCTCCTTTTCAAAGGGTACGCATGAGTATATATACAAGTTTAAGTTAGCTAGGTCAATATCTAAAGAGATAAGGAAAATTTCCTAATTCCTTGGGATTTCTTTTAAGCAAAGCCTGCCACCGCCATGGGCTTTGATTCATGGGCTCATTGTCTTGGCCCACCCGTTCATTTGCTCAGCTCGGCCCAACTTTTTATCCTTAGGCTTTGGCTCTGATGGCAGTGGCTGAGCAGCTCGGGTGACATCATGGTTCACGGTTCGGATGACACCATGGTTCACAGCTCGGGTGACATCATGGTTCACGGCTTGGGTGACACCATGGTTCACGGCTCGGGTGACACCATGGTTCACGGCTCGGGTGACACCATGGTTCACGGCTCGGGTGACACCATCGTTCACGGCTCGGGTAACACCATGGTTCACAGTGCCGTACTATGGGTCGTGACACCCGATCCGTTTGCTGTACCATGGATGGGGGTACACGACCCAGCTTCTTCACCGTGGGTCGTGACACCCGATCCGTTTGCTGTACCATGGATTGGAGTACACGGCCCATCTTCTTCACCGTTGGTCGTGACACCCGATCCGTTTACTGTACCATGGATCGTGGTACACGACCCAGCTTCTTCAACATGGGCCGTGACACCCGATCTGTTTGTTATACTATGGAACGGGGTACACGACCCATCTTCTTCACCGTGGATCATGACACCCGATCCATTTGCTGTACCATGGATCGGGGTACATGACCCATCTTCTTCACCATGGGTCGTGATACCCGATCCGTTTACTGTACCATGGATCGGGTACACAACCCAGGTTCTTCACCATGGGTCGTGAAACCCGTTCCGTTTGCTGTTAACTTCAAGTGGGTGAATATTGACCCCAACAGTTAGCCCCCACCTCGTTAGTTTTAATATTGAAAGTGTCGAGGTAAAGAGCAGTCTGAAGTTAACTCGCCCCGAGCCATTTTTCATTGTGACCCCAAACTGTCTTTTTTTTTTTTTTTTACTTTCACCCCGAACCACTTCTCTTCGTGACACCGAGCTGTTTTTCATTGTAAACCCGAACCACTTTTCTTCGTGATCCCGAGCTGTTTCTTACTGTTACGTTACTTAGTTGGGCTAGGCTAATCAAGAGTTTGGATCGGGGATCCTAAATTCTGTTCGGGGGACTCCGGTAAGCTATCACCTTTTTCGAGGAGTTCAAATGTTTCCTTTGATTCTCGAGGCATATAACGTCACTGTTTGCCTATATAACTTGTGATGCCTCCCATTTTCTTTCACTACTTCATTTCTTCGAAAACTTCTTCAAAACCTTCTTCAAACATGTAACATCTCTCTTCTTTCTCTCTCTAATTTTTGCTTAAGTCAAACATGTAACATCTCTCTAATTTCTCTCTCTCAAACATGTAACATCGTTCGAGTTTCCCGATCCATCTTCAATCAGTTCCGCCGCTATCCTTGAGTTTTCTGGTGGTCTGTATGAAGATTTGGATCTAATTTCAAATTTATTTTGAAGATCTCGACTTGTTCTTCGATCCCTAGAGAGCGTCGATCCATTTTGATAAGCTGTTGATAACTCCGATCTGTTTTTTGAATCTTCGAAAAATTAGAAATTTTCTTCTAAGCTTCTGGAGATCCCGATCCGTTTGTCAGGAAAACGACCCCGATCTGTTTTCTAACGACGGATGTCTTAGTTATCCGTGTCTATGCCACCCGATCCATACGCCAGGTTGTTTGTCAGTCCAGACCAATCTTCATTTCCCAAATCGTCGTTCTCCCTCGATCCGTTCCATTCTCAAAGTTGTAACCGAGCAGATTCTTCTAGTTCGAATGTCTCAGAAGATTTAGATGATTCAGACGGCTCGGGGACAGGACCTTTTGTTCTTCGTAGGAAGATGGTGCTCTCCGACTCCTCGAGAGCCGATAGTAATGCTGAGATTCCTTTGGTATTTGAAGTCCTCCACCTTCATGATTCTCCGTTTAACGAGGCGGCAAACCCTTTCCTGGACACAGTGGATCCCGAGCTGGCAAAAATTGAACCAGAGGATTTGTTCTACGATCCAGCTGTGGCTAGACAAGAGTTAGAGCGTCTGATTGGTCCTATCCGACGAGTGCCAAGAAGGAAGAAAACTAAGAAGTGACCCGATCCACCTGGCTCAACTCTCTCTACCTTAGATTCGGTTGCAACCCTCAGGCAGAGATTCAGTATCTCGGAAGAAATTGAACTCATTCTTCCCTCACCGTCAGACCGAGCCGGCAATCCACCCCCTCATCACTTTACTTTCTATGAAAGCTTCTTCTACCGCTGCCTGTTGTGGCTCCCGATCCCTGAAATGATTTCGCGGTTTCTATGGAAGCACAATTTGGCCATTGCCCAAATCAATGCTCGGGGAATCAGGCACGTGGAGGTTGGAGTCGAACATTTGGGATGCTTACTCGAATTCAGGTGTCGTAACAAGAGAGAGTTGAAGTACTATATATTGGGTAAAGCCAAGAGGAATATCATAAGAGACTTCCCGACCAAAGATGATAATTGGGAAGATTACTTCTTCTTTGTCCCTATCACCGAAGAGTCGGTGGGTCCGAGGTGTCTTTGCTCTGTTAAGTCAGGCTGGGGAGAAATTGGTAGCCGATCCATAGCTTGACTTGGGCCACGGCTCGGGTTTCCTTAATTTGGTGATTTTCGTTTTCAAGTTTCTTGACTTTGTATATCTTTTTTTTTTTTGCAGTGCGTCATCTCTATCTTTCATTGCCCCCCAATCTGTCTAAGGTTTACGAAATGCTTTCGGCTCGAAAGTGTAATTGGAAGAGGGATTTCAATCTTCAACGTGTGGAGAGAGCCCGAGCCCTTTCTGAAGGTTACTCAGTTGATCAATCACTCTCTTTTCATTCTTCAAGAGACACCATGGAAAGACCCACATTCAGAGATAGAACTGCAACCAAAGCGAAAGCGGAAATCGAAGCTAAGGAGAGGGCAAACCAAGCTGAAGCATTAGGTCAGCCTTGCCTCCCGAACCCTCAGATTCCCGCTGTTCTTGTTCTTGAGCCAACCTTTTCTAGCCATCCCCCCGAGCCGAATCTCAACTGAGCTCCCGAAGGGGTTGTGTTAGGGCTTCATCCCGCAAATTCCCGAATTTTACCGCACAAGGATAAAGGCAAAGGCAAAGCCAAGGAGAAAAAGGGGCGAACCAAAAAAGACAGTGATCGATAGATGACACAGGCAAGGGACTGACCGAGGTGTCAAAACGACAGCGACGCGCTGAAATCCTTCGACTCATCCCCGAGGCGATTCCTTTGTCTGCCGCGCCTATTAATGGTGAAGGGGCCTATAATGATGCTATGGCGTCTGCGACTATCTTTTCTAAAATCACCTATCCAGGTGATTGTTTCCCTCCTTCTGACACCCTGCTCCGGGATAAGGCTTACAACGAAGTGTCTTTTCGGGGCGTTAAGGTATGTTTCCTCCTTTTTTTGCCATCGTGGCCCGAACCATTTTCGTTCATCTTGCTTGCTGAATAACCTTTTTTATCTTTGCGCATTTTATATCCCATCTCAACAGGATGGTCCTTGGATATGAATCCGACGCTCGTAAAGACAGGGAAAGAGTCAAGGATGCTAGGAAGAAAACCATCGAACTGGATGGTAAGCTGAGAGAGATTGAAGCAATTCACGCCTCTGATCGAGAGAAGACCCTCAAGAGAATCAAGAGTCTCGAGGCTGAGATGGAGGGGCATGAGAAGCATCAAAAAGAGACTGATAACCAAATCATGAGGCTAGAATCGGGTAAGGCGAAGCGCGATTCTCACATTGCTAGCTTGACGAGGCAGCTTGAAGGGCCGAACGAGCTTCACGAGGTCAAGGTGGAGTAGGCCGTTCTAGAGGCGAAACGTAAGATGATGTCAATGTTTGAGGAGAGAGTCTCTCGAGCTAAAAATCTGCTTGGCAAGATCGACGGTGAACCAAAAGAGAATATGCTTGATCTTGCCCAGATTCAAGGCAATCTTCAGTTCATAGGCATGCTTCAAAGCGGCGAACCGCCATCTCTTGATTCCGAGGTGAGGAGTTTGGCCGAACAAAAGGAGGATCTTGATGGAGCCCACGAGGTGTTCGCCAAACTCGTGGCCGAGATGGGCGAGACTTTGAAGTTATCCCCCGTACGCTCTGATATTCTGAAGGAGCTGAACATAGGTGAGCCCATGGAGATGGCTGCTGCGAGCGTCGGTGTTCAAGATTTCTCTGGTTCGAATAGAGGAACTCCGGGCTTAACTATCCAAAGTTTGAAGAGGGCTTCAGAAGATCCAACATCCTCTGATTCAGGCGAAGGCAACCCCTCTCCTAAGACGAACCCCGAACCGCTTCCTGAGAAGAGCACCGAGCCGTTGAAGATCGTAGACCCTGTTTCTCAAAAGGAATTAGAGTGTCTTGAGATGGTATCCAAAGGAGGAGGTGGTGAGGATAGAATCGAGTGTGTCACTGATCCAGAGCGAGAGAAGACCATAACCCCCAAAGAAATTTATGATCCTCTTTTATTTGTATAGCTAAAATTTTTTTTTATAGTTTAATGCCTGGATGGCTTTATCCACGTTTGTGATTTTATTTAAGAACTTTTTGTATTGCTGTCGCTTGCACGCCTCGTTTGATAAATGTTTTTGCGAGGTAATGTTAAGGGTGCCCCTTTTGTTTGGCGATAAGTCTTAAATGCTTTGCTCGTATTGTCTTGATGAGATATCGTTTAGATGAATGGATCTAAGTATGGGTTGGCGTAGTAGTTATGTTTGAGATGAACAATTCGGCTTACAGACATGTTACTGTAAATTTCTCTGCTCCGAAATTGATCATAAGTTTGCATAGTTTGGTTTGAACATTTCGGTTTACGGATACATTACCATAAATGTACTCGCTCCGACAATGGACATATGCTTGTATTGTTTAGGATGAACATCTCGGTTTATGGATATGTTACCGTAAACATATCCACTCCGATGATGAACAAAATATTTGTATAGCGCGCTCTTAATCCTGAGACGGATGTGACAGTTTAAATCCGAGATGGATGCAAGAGTTCACTACTGTGGCCAGCAGTAATGAAGATGTGGCGGGATGCCCGTTGTGGCTTAATTTGTTCGAATATGTATGTTTTGTTAAGACTTAGTGATCCTTGAAGGAAATTAGGTAAAACTTATCTTTGAAAGTTTTGCTTTGATATATCGTAGAGTCGATTACAAATATGGGAGTATACGAGTATACATATATGTACCCAATCCTCCCTTTAAAAGGAGAGGGGCAACTGAACCCATCCGAAGACGAGCTGCCTACGTACCCTTTGTAGGGATCAAGTCGCCTCGTAGTTCATGTAAAGTATCTTAGTAATAATACTTTTTGAGATGCATTCCGTTCCATGATCTCGATATTAGAACATTTGTCATGCTGGCGAGTTTCTAAACGCTGGGTTTGACTACCTCTGTAATCCTGTAAGGTCTTTCCCAGTTTGCTCCCAATTTTTCGGTGTTTGTTTCCGCGGTGTTTTGGAAAACCTTCCGCAAAACTAAATATCCTTCGTGGAATCTTCGTTCCCGAATAGTAGAATTGTAGTATTTTGCTGTCGCGTTCTGATAGTTCTGGATCCTGATCAAGGCCTGATCCCATTTTTTGTTGACCAAGTCCAACCCGTTGAGCATTAATATGCGGAAAATGTGTCTCCGGTGGGATGACACACTCCGTTCTGTATACGAGGGCGAATGGGGTTTCCCCTGTTGCTCGTCTTGGGGTGGTGCAGCGAGACCAGAGTCTGATCCGTCACGATCTCGCAGAAAGCTCCGAAACGATTTGAGATGAACTACGAGCCATTATCCGTCACGATCTCGTATGGTACTCCATGTCAACATATGATGTTCTTCCAGACAAAGGCCTCCACTTGTGCATCTTTAATGTTAGCATACGAGTCAGCTTCGACCCACTTTGAGAAATAATCTGTCAAAACCAAAAGGAATCACTTTTGCTTTGAGGGATGCAGTGGCCCGACGATGTCCATGGACCATCGCATGAATGGATATGGTGATGAGATTGACAAGAGCACTTCCGTTGGTTGGTGAATCATTGGCGCGTGGCGTTGACATTTCTCGCACTTGGCTGAAAACACCTTTCAATCTTTGATCATCGTTGGCCAATAATAACCGTGACGTTTGACTTTTATTGCTAGTGCTCTCCCTCCAGAGTGATTGCCACACGAACTGTTGTGAACTTCCTCCATGATCTTCCTTGCGTCCTCTCCTTCCACGTAGTTTAGCAATTGTCCTGAGAATCTCCACTTAAAGACATTTCCGTCGAGTAAAACGTAACGAGCCGCTTGGGCTAAGAGCTTACGAGCCGCCCACTTGCCAGTTGGTAAGATTCCGTCGTATATGTATCCTCTGATTGCGTCGAGCCATTTTTTATCGCAGCCATATTCGGTTCCATCGTGGATCACGCTTGCTCCTTCACCGGTTTGGGATTCAATGATAGGTTTGTTGTTGCTTTCTTTGATTGCTGAATCTTCGATAAAATCCTCCTTCATTGGATCGGTATCTTGGGTGGGTGGTGGGTTTTCTGGTACTTCCAGTATTCCAGCTGTCTCCTCCTGTCCGATTGTGACTTCTTTTGTTTGTTTAGTTGCTTGGGAACGGGTTACGATATTCACTGTATTGGTCAGATTGATGCTTGGGTGCTGGATGAATTCTACCGGGATAATTCTTTTTAGATTTGGATCGGAAGTTGATGAAAGGGCTGCAAGTGCGTCAGCCGAGGTGTTCTCTCCTTGTGGGATGCGCATTAGGATGAATTCTTTGAATTGCGCAGCTAATCTTTGACGATCTTCAGGTAAGCTTCCATTCGATCATCCTTTGCTGCATACTCGCCACTGAACTGATTCGCGACTAGTTGGGAATCATAAAATACGTGAAGCCGTTCGATCTTCAGGCCACCAGCAAGTTTCATCCCGGCGATCAGGGCTTCGTACTCTGCTTCATTGTTGGATGCGCAGAAACAAAGGCGAAACGACTGTTCCAGCAATTCATCAGTTGGAGAGGTTAGTTGTATCCCTACTCCCGAGCCATTTTTGGAGGATGAGCCATCAACGTGGAGTTTCCAGGGCTGGCTTTGTATTTCGTTGTCAATGCTTTCTTCAGGTAGTTCGATAAGGAAATTGGCTAAGACTTGGAATTTTGCGCATGTGCGTCCACGATACTCAATGTCATATTCGCTCAGTTCTATTGCCCAGTTTGCTAGTCTCCCTAACTGACTTAGGCTGTGCAGAACAGACCTTATTGGAAAGGTACTCAGGACGACAATCGAGTGACACTGGAAGTACGGCCTTAGCTTTCTTGCAGACATTACAATGGATAGCACCAATTTTTCCATCTGCGAGTACCTTATCTTGGTGTCTGTAAGGGTTTTGCTGACATAAAAGATTGGCTTCTCTTCCCCACGCTCGTCTCGGATCAACACGCCGCTTACTGCTGTGGCGGAGACCGCGGTGTACAGAAAAAGCGGCTCCCCTGCTTCTGGTTTTGCGAGAACTGGAGGGGTGGCCAGGTAAATCTTCAGTTGTTGAAAAGCCTCCTCGAATTTTTCAGTCTATTCGAACTTCTTGTTCCCCCGCAATGTATCGTAGAAAGGCAGGCATTTGTCAGTGTGAGATGAATCCGTTAAGTGCAGCTACCCTCCCGGTAAGTCTTTGCACTTCTCTTTTCGTATTTGGTGAAGTCATATGGATGAGCGCGTCGATTTGCTTTGGGTTTGCTTCAATGCCACGGTGAGTCACTAGGTACCCGAGGAATTCCCCTGACGTGACTGCGAATCTGCATTTCGTTGGATTTAACTTCATGCTGTGAAAGTTCAGCTGTGAGAAACATTTTTCAAGGTGAGCTACGTGGTCCTGCTTCTTTAATGATTTCACCAGCATATCGTCTATATAAACCTCCATTGTCTTTCCGAGTTGATCAGCGAACATCTTGTTTACTAGTCGCTGATACGTTGCTCCAACATTTCTTTAGGCCGAATGGCATCACTTTGTAGCAGTATATTCCACGATCTGTTATGAAAGCGATCTTCTCACGATCGTCGGGGTTCATCAAGATCTGGTTGTAACCTGAGAAGGCATCCATGAAAGATAGGAGTGCATTCCCTGTTGTTGCTTCGACTAGGCGATCGATGTGTGGACGGGGGAAGCTATCTTTTGGACAAGCTTTATTCAGATCAGTGAAGTCCACACATACACGCCATTTTCCATTCTTCTTCTTTACCACCACTAGGTTGGCTAACCAGTCCGGGTACTTCACTACAGTTATTGAACCGACGTGCATGAGTCTTTCAACTTCGTCGTTGACTGATTTGGCTCTATCTGGTCCAAGTTTCCTCCTTTTTTGCTTCACTGGTTTGAACGTTGGGTCTACATTTAGCTCGTGGCTAGTTATGCTTATATCGATGTCAGGCATGTCTTCTGCTTCCATGCGAAAGTGTTGATATTTTTCTTTATGAACGCAACGAGTTCTTCTTTGATCTTTTCATCTAACATTGCTCCAATCTCCACGCATCGCTCTAGATTGTCGATGCAAACTGATACTACGGGGTCGCAAGTTGGCTTAGATACTTTTTCTTCACGATCCTCCGCAATCTGTAATTGGTATAAGAGTTTGGAGAGTTCTTTGACCGGCTCTCTGTCAGTCTTCATTTTCTTGCACTTTGAACTTGCCACTGGATCAGTCACTGGATTTCTGAGCTTGTGTGCGGCGAGGAAGTAGACGCGAGACTCCTTTTGGTTTCCACGAATTGTTTTAACTCCGTTTGGGGTAGGAAACTTAAGGCATAGATGATCTGTTGAAACTGCGGCGCGCATAGAATTCAACCAGGGGGTCCTGATAATGATGTTGTAGATCACCGGGTGATCAGCTACGAAGAATTTGATGATTTTCGTCACCTCGCCGGCTCGGACAGGAATTTTGATCGTCCGTGTAGTCATCGTAGTTTCTCCGGAAAATTCAGTCAATGGTTTTGGTGTTGATATTACTTCGGATAGGTCGACATTCATTCTTCTGAGCATCTCGAGAAAGATTACGTCAACCGTGCTCCCGCTGTCTACGAATACGCGTGTTACGTCGCATTCGTTGATAATTAATTCGATGACGAGAGGGTCGTCATGTGGTCTGTCGATTCCGATCTTCTCCCTTTCCTCGAATGATATCACGTCATTTGAAAACTTTGATGGTTTAGACCAGTTGATGCTGACGTCCGCCCTTCGCTGGAACTCTTTGATTGATGAGACGGTATCCGAGCAGTAGTGAGAGCCTCCCATTATTATACTTATTCTCCTTCTTGATCTGGGGGGGGGGGGGGTGGCGCCTCGTCATCCCATCTATCACGCTTGGAATGATCTTCCTTGGTCTGGTCGGGTCTGTGTGCGTTCACATCCATCTCGAAATCCTTAAGGCTGATGTTCCATCCAAGTTCGCCGGCTGCTAATTTTTTAGCGAGTTTCAAACCTAGAATTTGGCAGTTTGCAGTGGAATGCCCATAGATGTGATGGTGCTCGTAATAGGCTGTTTTATCGTAAGAATTATCGCCTTTGGTCCAAGTGCTCCATGAATTTCTTCCGCAGCCTCGGCCATTTCCTCGACCATACCCAGGAACATCAATTTGATAGTTATGAGCTCCTCGAAAACCACCCTCGTGCTGGACATAGCCAGAATTTTGGCTATGCCTCTTAGCGTTAGAAGGGGTTGAAACTTGGGGAGAGTGGTTCACTGTCTTTGTCTTCCCATACTTCTCGGTTAGGATCTTCATCTCTTCTTCTTCGGTGATGAAGTCTGCGGCTTGATGTATTGCGTATTGTATCGTTGTGGGGCATTCAGCTCGATTTCTTTGCGAAAATCGGAGTTGAACCAAAGTGCTCGCTTCAGGGCCAGTAAGGCTGCTTTGTCGCTCAGGCCTTCCACTTTGGACATAACGACTTTGAATCTTCCGATGAAACTTCGGAGTGTTTCATTATGCCCTTGAGCTAGGGTCCACAGGTCGGCGTCAGACGTTCCAGGATCCATAAATATGGAGTTGTGCTTCAAGAATGCCACAGAGAGTTGGTTGTAGTTATTGATGGAGTTCCGCTCGAGCCTGGAAAACCACTGGAGCACCGGGCCCTTGAGATGCTCCACGAAGATAAGGCATTATCGGCGTCTCTTTCATTTTCTTTGAAGTTAGAGCGTACCATGGCTATAGCGAAAGCTGTTAGATGCTTTTTGGGTCGGGTTTCCCTTCGCATATCGGAACTTTCATCTTTCCAGGGTATGGAATTCATGTGCTGGTAATCCGTGCTGTGAACGGGGTGTTCTGTGATTCCTCCAGTACGCGATCTATCTCCGGCACCTTGCTATTCGCTTTGTGCATATGGATCGGACGACTTTTATGTCGGCAGCTGCTCGGTCCATATCTGCTCGCATGATAGCCATCTCTTCTTTCTGGGCTCGGACTTCTGCTCTTCGCTCTTCGTTGACCTGTGCTTCCTCGGCCCAGAGGATGTTCTCCTCCTCCTCGGTTAGCTCTTGATCTCCTTCTGGGATGGCCTCGTATCTTTTAGTTCGGGTCTGACCAGCTGCTAGGGGTTCGGGATCATCACGGCTCTCCGCATTTTGCTCTACTCGATTCTCCTCCTCCAGATTAATGATTGGCCCCGGCTCCTCTTCCTCACATCTCTGAACCAACTCTGAACCAACATGCATTTTGGGATTGATATCACGTAACTCCTCCATAATTGCGTCGTCCCACAATTTCCAAATGTGGCAATCTCGATCCTAATCAATAATCAACCGGGCCAATTCGAATCAAACTTTTACCAGAAATATATAAACTTTGCTGTGAAATCCTTACATCACTATAATCACAACTGTAGTATCTTCTCCCAAAATTCAGACCACAATAGCATCATTATAATCACAACTGTGGTCTTAATTACAGGTTTAGCACCACAATAGCATCGGCTCAGAATGCCAAATTCATATTCTGTGAATGGCCGAAAGCTAGATCCTAAAGATGTGGTGTTGGTGTTGTTCTCGCCGTAATCAAACTCGGAACTTCTGTGACGGGGCATGTTGCTGTGGCAATGCATTCAACCAAGTTAGACGATAAATCGCAATCAAAAAAAATAATTCAAATTTTGAAAAACGTAGAAAATCCCTAGAACCCTAAATCGAAACCCCTACAACCAAAATCGAAACCCCTACAACCGAAATCGAAACCCCTAAACTCGTAATCGAAAAGCCCTAAAACCGAGAGCTTACCTTTGTCGAATTGATTCAAAAAGTTTCACCTCTCCCTTCTCTGAAACTCCTAGAAATGAATAAAAAAGAGAAATGGAGTTAATCCGAAAATGAGAAATAATTATTTTAGTGGGAATCTGAAAATTTCGTTTCAGGCGGAATTTTTAAATTTAAAAAAAAACAATTCAAATTTTGAAAAAACGTGGAAAACATGTTTTTAATCAGAATTGATCAAATAATTGTCCCTAGTTTTCTGGTTGTACATAAAATCAAATAGTTGTACTTTTCGGGTTGTCAAATTTTTTTTTTTTGGTTGTACAAAGATCATTGGGTAATTCATCTCCATTTCCAAAGTTGTCACGCAGTAATATGTGTAGAAACACATTGTACGTATCTTTCGCATCATAAGGTGGTTAGTACATTCAATGTCATCATAAAAATAAGGTGTTATATGTGCAATGTATCACATGGTAGTTGACACCAATTAAAAAAAAATTACTTGTATATAGCATGTCTTTTATGTTTATTAATTGAGATTGATACTTATCAACGTGGAGATTTTTGTGAAAATTCAACTTGGAACTTTAAAATTCAAACCACAAAGATTCATAATTTTACCAGAAAGACGTAGTTATACAAACAGAGAGTATGAAACAAAAATTTCATCTTAGTCGAACCAGTTGGACCTAATTGTTCGAGGCAGAGAGAAAATGAATTTTCACCTCGCCCAGGGATCCCAAACCATTTGCCCAAGTTTTGCTTGCCACCGACCTGTTACTCGTCTTTTTCCTCTTCTTACGATCTTCTCCAGCTGACGGATACCTGTTTTCTTGATATCTGCCCTTCCTTTTCGGGTAGGTAAGGCATACATTGTTTGTATATCATCCGGAATCATCCACTGAGATGTATATGGTACTGGATAAATCGTTCTGACATATGCCAATGCCCACTGCTCCAACAGATAATATCTCGAGCACAAATCATATACATGGATGTCAATTGGTCTATCTTCCATCTTCCCGTAGTCAAGGACAGTGGCAACTGCATGTACGCATGTATACATCAAAATATTTGCAAGTACAATTTTTTTTCCTCAAATCCACCAAGTAGTTCTTCCCATCATGGCCAATGACACTAAACGCAAGCTCAAAGTAGTTCAACGCATGCACCTTTAATTTGCTCCCTACCTTACATCTATAGTGCAATTCATTCTCCACAAAGGGCACCATTTTGTGGGTGCTCGTTCCACTAGCGGCTTCCTTCCTATGTTTGTTGAATCACTCTGAAATTTTTCCAACTATCGCATCAATCAAAGGTACTAAAGCGTACATCCTTGTTTTCTTGAAAACATTATTCAAAGATTATGCACTATTTGTAGTGTCATGTTGTACCTTGCTCCTTTGAAATAACACCTTGCCCATTTAGAAACGTCTACACTGTTATCCAAATACTCTGCTACTTTAGGGTACCATATCCTAAAATCTCCATACTCTTTGTCGAATTAAACCTGTGTATAAATCCCTGCTATCTCCCTGAATTTTCTTCCAACTATATCTTTCTTGCCGCTAGAAGCTTTTCCTCTCACATTCTGTGACAAATGATAAACACAAAACCCATGTTCAAACTTCGGGAACACATAATCAATTACCTTGATGAGGCTTGCATTTCTGTCACTAAGGAAAACCATTTCTGGATCATCCGGTACAACAGTCAACAACATAGTAAAAAACCATTTCCAACTAGCATCTTTCTCACCATCCAATACCCCAAATGCAATGGGATAATGGTGGTGGTTCGGATCCTGAGCCGTGGCAATTACAAGTACACCACCATACTTGAGAAAAGTTGCATCCACACTTATAACTTTCCTCATCGCCCTAAACCCTTCGATGCAAGCTCCCAAAGAAACGAATAAATACTTGAACATTTTTCCTTCATCCAACAGCAAACTTGTTTTCGTCCCAACATTCAATTTCTCCAACATGTACAAATACGAAGGCAACATCTTGTAACTCTGTTCAGAACTACCACGCACAACAGCTGCAGCTAGGTATTTCCCTCTCAAAGCAGTTCAGTATGATGGTTTCACTCCAACTTTTGCCTGAACCACGTCCATGAGAGCTTTAGGAGTTGGTGTTTCCAATGAACCAGGATAATCTTCTTGTAAAACATCTGCAACTAATTTTGGATTACTTTTTCTTTTGTTCTTCGTTGTACTCGTAGTTGCGTGAGAGCATAAATGCATCTTCCTGTATACTTTAACCGACAAATTTTGTTGCTTTGAATGTTCAGGCCTCGACACTCGGAGATACCAATCACACCCTTCTACACGACATTTGACCACGTATCTCCAAGTATCCGAATTTAATATTTCGATATCAACACTAAGCTCTGCACTTGTTCCTTGCTAACAAATTCCTGCCCTAATTCGATACCCGTACCATCTTCTCATTCCTCTACAAACTGTTCTTCTTCTTCATCACATGGAAGCTCAAGACATTCATCCCTACCAAAACCGTTATCAAAACCGTCATCAAAACCGTCATCAAAACCGTCATCCACATCGTCATGTGCTACATTCTCACCATCTCCATCTCCGACACGTTCTTTATCCATCGGCCCATAATGTTGCTCTGGTTCATCGACAAGAATAATCGCACCATCGTTTACTCTAGCATTTGAATCCATCTCACCATAATTCCCACCAAATGAACTCCCTCCCTCTCCTCTTAAAACTTGCTCCTCGCACTCATTTATTTCCACATGCAAGGCACTTCTACATTGTTCTTTATCCATGCTCGATAGATAACCATCAACGTCATCATCATCCAAAATAATCAAAACTTTTGGAGGTTTCAATAGCAATGGAATGTAACTTAATTTTACATTTCTCGTAGCTTCGTCTATCCCAATCTTCCTGCATATCCTATCCATTAACACCGAATAAGTTAGCTCCTCCTTAAACGATAAATCGTACAACTTAGCTTCTTTTGAAATCCATCGACTCCCATCTCCTGTCTCTACGTATTTCCCTCCATATTCAAAATATATGACTGTTTTGTTCATTGTATATCCTGGAAAAATAAATAAATAAATACATTACCACATATTTACTTTTATCGGTAATATCAGTTGTACCTGTTATACCACTTCTCTCAGTAACACCAGTTTTACTAGTTATCCTATATCTGCAAATTTGGAAAATTTGGATATGGATACGGATACGGTGACTAAGCTCAATATATGCATAATCCTAATACTAATCTACCTACGATTCAACCACTAACATCCATAATTGATTCGCACCCAATGTGCATACCAAATTCCTAAATCCATTCAATTAAAATCCGCAAATCAAATTCAAAACATAAAACAACAAAATCATACATCTAATTGGATTAACATAATAGTTTGTAAGCTCTTACCTAGAAAAACTCACCTCAATTTTCAAGTTTCAAGCTTCAATGTCGAGCTCAAAGACGACCTCAATATGGCGGATCGATGGGATGAATCATAATTGAAGTTGCTGCAAATCGACAGGATGTGCTTCAAGCTTCAACTGAAATGTGGAAATGGAGGCCAGCTTCAAGCTTCAAGCTTCGACGGAGCTTGAACTTCCATTTCAGGTCGACGACGAAGCCCTGTTTTCGGGTCGATATCAATCCGATTTGGGGATGGATTGGATGCATATCTTTGGACGATATTTCTTTTATTTGATTCGCCAATTTTTTGATTTTTTTTAAATCATAAA
Source organism: Pseudoturritis turrita (assembly GCA_900406555.1). Classification (NCBI taxonomy): domain Eukaryota; kingdom Viridiplantae; phylum Streptophyta; class Magnoliopsida; order Brassicales; family Brassicaceae; genus Pseudoturritis; species Pseudoturritis turrita. Next base: position 77,722 of record OVBL01000932.1, on the reverse strand, counting down.
TCCCAAAACTAAGGGACAAAATCGTTTTTGCTCATTTCATTAAGAGTAAGGAGTACATTAGACTACAAGAGAGCATGCCAGAAAGAGTAATGAGTGATTGGAATATTCCAGCCATTCGTCCGAGATTAATATGCGATTGGAAATTCAACCTTTACAAATCATTCAAGATTTCTTACATCCCTAATCTCTTGGTCTTCCAAAATTGCTTCATCGCCTCTCTTAATTGCGACGATAAGAAGCCATGAATCAATGTATCGAATATTCCTCCTGACAAAAAGAAATCCTCGTATACTCTCGTTATCATTTTTTTTTCCATTTTTTTTTTAAATTGAAAAATGGATAAAAGACCTTTAACCCTTAATACTTTTCACAATTTACTGACCCAACCATTCTAATACGGGTCAACCCAGATCCAGATTTTAACCTAATCTTTTAATCAAACCTCTTTCTCTGCAAAAATCGCAGATATCTTCTTTTCTTTTTTTTTTCCTCTGCAAAAATCGCATCCATCCTCCATCTTCTTTCTCTTCTCTTTCTCCGTCATCTTCTTTCTTCGTCGTCCCTCTTTTCTTCATCGTCTCTTCATTATCAGTCTCTTTGACGTCTCTTCTTTCGCCGTCGTTTCTTCTCAAATCTCGAATCAATCAAATGTAAGCGTTTCAAATGGGTTTTGATTTGGAAAAAGGTTTTGATTTTTAACTAGGCTTTGATTTGCAACTCGGAATTTTGGATGATCGCTTATCGCTTTCAGATCTATTCAACTATGAATCTGGGTTCGAACCGCCCCTCGTTTAATTTGGCCGTCGTTCTTCAGGAAGGCACCGACGAGAGAGATGAAGGAGAAGGAGACGATGCTAGAGATCGACGCGCTTTCGAGTTTTACTACGATGACGGATCTGGGTCGGGTACAAAGTTTTAATGAATAGTTGTACCAATAATATCGGGTTCTACCATGTATTTTTTTCTAGTTGTACCAAATATATAGTTGTACCAAATAATATCTAGTTATACCATGTATATTGCAGTTGTACCAAATAAAACAAAGTTATACCGTGTCTTTGCAGTTGTACCGTATCTTTGCAGTTGTACCAAATAATACTAAGTTGTACCATATCTTTGTAGTTGTACCAAATCATACCTCTGAAGTTGTACCATGTTTTTGTAGTTGTACCAAATAGTACCGAGTTGTATAATTTTTTATTATATTGGACGAAAAAATTAATTTTTAATTATTATTATTAAAATTATAATTAATAAAAATTGAAGAAATGGTAAAATCGGCAAAACACATTTTCATTAAAAGAGAGGAGTATCTCAGATTACATAAGAGTATGCCAGAGAGTAGTATGGACAGATTGTAGTATTTCAAATTTTCGTCCAGAAGCCATGGTCGGAATATGAAAAGAGCGAGTTCGGTTAGGCATGACCACGGTTACGGTTACAACGGTTAAGATTATTTAACCAATGGTTACGGTTATAAATTTTATATAACCTTAACCTTAACCATTTAATATACGGTTAACTACGGTTCCAGTTAGTATGGTTATGGTTAGATACGGTTACGGTTATTTGATGATTATGATACGGTTAATATCAAAAATATAATTCAATAATTATGTTTTTTTTAAATGAAACAATGAAAAAATAAATGAAGATTACTATGATTTTTATTAAGATAATATGATTTTTGAGTTTTTATCTTTACAAAGGAAATTATTTATTTATTCTCTTTCTATTCTAATTTTTTTGTTTTAAGTAATGACCATATTTTATTTTAAATTGTTATAAATTTTGAACATAAGTAAAATATATCTCAACTCAATAACACGATCATCTAATTAGTTAGAGGCCAAGATAATTTCTCGATATACGTTTGACTATGTATTTATGGTGTAATCGTGTAACAAAATCTCAAAGTTATTCTTTTTTTCTCTTTTCATTATTTTTTTTATTACAAATTTACTGTTTTTGAATATTAGTTATACTTGTGAGACAATAATACATTTTAACACATTCACTTTTAGTTAATATATAATTTTTATTTGTTTTAAATATTTTTAGACTTAGACTTGATAAATATTTAATGATACATAATTTTCTATCATATTAATTATACATAATTCATTGTTAGAAGAATCAATTTTATTTTAAAAAAGGTTACGGGTATAAGTTTACGGTTTTAACCGTGCGGTTAACCGACGGTTTTGATATGATTGCGGTTAATAAATGGTTACGGTTAACAATTTTTTTAACCATAACTAATAGATTTTTACGGTTAACTGTTACGGTTTTTAACCATTTTGTACGGTTACGGTACTGTTACGGTTGAAAAATGGTACGGTTATGGTCCGAAATATTGTTACGGTTTGATTTGGGTCATGCCTAATTCCGGTAACGTCTTGATGAGAGACGCCTGATGATTGGTTTTAGTGATGGACATGTGGCAGTCTCTCCAATGCTGACGTGGCAGAATGATGTAAAGTGTTGGCCTCTTGTTATATATTAGATATCACATAAGTCGTGTTAGTGAATATCTATTATACGACTGTTTTTAATAGGTCATTTATCAAAATTAGAACATATATAAACTCGTACTGTTTTTAATAGCTCATTCGGTTTTGTTTGCTTTCCTCCTCATCATCCCTCTCAATATCCTTGCACAAGAGGAGATATTTATAAAAAAAATAATGTAAGGCTCTGACCCTATTGTCACAGGCTTAGGTAGGCAGTCATATTGTCACATCGTTGTTCAACTCCGTAAGGGGTGGAGTGCAATTTTCCTTCGGTTGATGTCAACTGTCAAGTGTGTACCATCTGTATTGCCCATTGCATGGGTCGGTTGTCTTTCTCTGGCACTGAGGTGGCGATTTCTTATTGGAGGAGTGTAAAACCACTCCCAATAATATATATATAACATAATATTTTAAAAATAATATACTTTCAAGATTTTTTAACATCAATCTTAGACTTTTAGTTTGATTAGTTTTGTGGGCCGGTTGTTTTTCTCTGGCACTGAGGTGGCGATTTCTTATTGGAGGAGTGTAAAACCACTCCCAATAATATATATATATATAACATAATATTTTAAAAATAATATACTTTCAAGATTTTTTAACATCAATCTTAGACTTTTAGTTTGATTAGTTTTGTGGTCAATATTAATTTGAAATTTTAATTCTTTTGCTTTGATATTGTTGATTAACCTTATTTTTTGACACCAAATGTTCCGCTGGCCATATGTTCAATTGGTTCATGTTTGTGTTTAAATTTAGCTATTTTCTTTAAAAAGTTATTTAATAAAAATATTAAAGTCTTTTTACCATAAAAGAAACTATAAATACTACACTTTGACGTCTTTTGCTTCATATTACTTCAAAAAATATTTTAGATCCAAAATATGAAACATCTTATAGTTATTACGTTAGTTATTGCCTTGTGTTTTGGTTTGAGTACAGAAAATTGTCCCCTTAACACTTTAGAATTGCGAAATGAACTTGATTCTCGTACTATTCTCAAAGTCAATTGTTCATCCAACAGAGACCAGTCTACCAATGCCGAAGATGTGAAATTCAACAAATCATACATACTTAGAATTTCAGAGCGTTTAAACTCAAGAATAGTATGGCGTTGTACTTTAAGGCAAGGTCAGAAAATGGAGAAAGTTTTTACCATATGGAGAGCATACAGAGGATCCCACCATCCTCGATGTAGTCAGATACGATCATGGATTGCCAAACCTGATGGAATTTACTTAGAGAGTAATAAAAGAGGGGTTCTTGAACCGAAGGGACACCAATTTAATTGGGAATAATATGCTTTATTTCTTTTTTTTTAAAACTAATTATATATGAAGTTGAGTTTTTTTGGGTCTTATGAGAAAAGTTATCATTCTAATTCAGGGTTAGAATATGAAACATATAAGTATAATAAAATATGAGTCCATTTGTTATGTATGTATATTGTATCAATCTATGTATGTATGTTATCGATGTAATGGCTACCATTCATTGTAATAAAGTTTTCATTTCTTTCGTTTACGGCGAACCTGTTTTTCACGAAGAATTTTGGCATAGGAACGCTTAACTCGTATTAGTACATTGTTTGAACAGTGGCTAATGACAGGCGACTTTAATGAAATCATTTACCACCATCAGAAAATTGGGGGGGGGGGGGTTCCGTCCTTTAAGCCGGGGAAAGAGAAACCCCCAATGAACCGAGCTATCATGAACAGACTGGCGAGCATTCAACAAGAAATACAAACCGTGTCATCGCTCGATCACTTCCTTTTCCACTAAGTGATTGCTTAGACTCTTTTTAGAATTTTGTTTGATGAGACAGACTTGATGTATGATTGATTTCCCTTATAATGGGAATTGTCTTTCATGGGACGACTAAACAGCGCAAGGAAATGAATATGATCATTGGTATCTTAAATGCGAACGGGACTGAAGAAGAGACATTGGTTGAATGTACCGCTGTTAGTTATTTCCAAGTGATTTTTCTTCTTAGATGGTTTCGGATCTTGAAACACCATTGGTACATTTACCGCAGTCAGTCACTCCTGAGATAAATGACTTGTTAGCAAAATATAATCATTAATTTATTTTTAAAATGTTTTAACTGAATATTCATATACCTAAATTCAGATTAATTATTATAGCCTCTACATCCTGCATAAACAGACAAATGAATGAATATTTTCTTTTAAAGAAAAGCATAACTCAAATATCGGCTTGCAAGCTAAACTGCTAGTATTGGGCTAGTTCAATTGATTTAGTCGAATAGAAGTTGGAAACTATGTTTTCGGATCTAGTTTTTTAAGAATTTTTAAAACATTAATCACAATGAAACTATAAAAACAAAATTACAGTACGTGATATCCTCATTATATATCAAGAATTTTTAAAAATACCACATTTTTATTTTATTTTTTTCCAAAAATACTAAAATTAACACATTCGGACATCTCTTCCTAATCGTATATTACTAGTAAATCAATGATAATTACATAATTGGTGTGAACGAACGAATTTTTTTAAGATAAACGTAAAATAACAAAGAATTGATAAACATCTTTAAAGCAGTAGCTCGACTACGAATTGTTAACAAGAAATTCACATGAGGGAATAGGACAAGAAAATAAAGTGAAAATGTGGTAAGAGTACAAATCTTTATAATAATATAAATAGTTTTATGATTTAAATTAAAAATATATAAAAGGAGGATACAATTAAGTGGTACAATGCACTTAGTAACCATTGGTCGTTTTGACACTTATAGGGCTTTCATTGTTACGTCATAGTGGGTCATAGTGGATGCCACCGTAAGAAGAGATCGGAGAAAAAGCCGCTTCGATGGCGAAGTCGTTGAGAACTTGTACAAACCCATCATACTCAAGATTGAGACACCTTGGGTGTTGGTATGTGTCGCTCTGCGGAAAAATTATGCATTCATAAATAATTATATCACATAAGTTGTGTTAGTGAATATCTATTATACGACTGTTTTTAATAGCTCATTTATCAAAATTAGAACATATATAAACTCGTACGGCACATACAATTTGATTGTTTTTTAAAAAAATTGACATTGGTAGTTCAGCACTAGTTTAGATTCTTTATGCTAAAATTCATGATAAATATTAAATAAGAACACTAATTACTCAATATCTATAAATTTAAATCAACCTTCTAAACCCAAACTTTTACTCTAATGATGTTAAATCTAAATAATACGGTCCAATAAATGAAAAGCCTCAGCTTGTTATCCACCAAGCCTCAGCTTGATAATTCTCCGGGAAAACCTTGTGTCCCTCCTCGGCGGGATATGAAATCACATAGCGACTAAGTTGCTGTCGAGCGTCCATCAAATACATTTTCTTGTTGATGGGTTTAGTTCCGGCCGTGTTATGTCTTATTAGTACAGTATGGTCAGGACATTTTGTGCCGTTTTGGTTCCACACATGCTACACTTTTTCCATTTTTTGTATCATCTTCGGTATATCTTTTTTTAATTATAAAAAGCATGTTGTATTAAAAATACCATATGAAATAAAAGCTATAGAATGATCATAACTAACTTCATCTTTATTTTTTTACATACTTATAAAATATAAAATAAAGTTAGACAGGAAAATGAAGATCAATACCTAAAATTTATGCAGCGTTTTCATGCAGCAATGTTGCTATAGAATGTTCCTCTTAATATTAAACCAAAGAGGTACACGAGTATTTATAGTTACAAGAGAGATTCTAGGGTATCTATGAATATGTAAAGTTAACTTATTTACATATAAAATATATATATACTAACACGCCCACTCAAGATGGACAGACTGTAGTCAAACCAATCTTGTTAAGAAGCGAAATGTAGTGAGCTCGAGAGAGAGGTTTAGTAAGACCAGCGGCGAGTTGATCAATGGAAGCAACATGAGACACACATAGCACCTTGAACTGGACCAAATTCCAAATGTAATGATAGTTGGTAGCAACGTGCTTCATACGCGAGTGAAAGATCGGATTAGCACATAGATATGTCGCACCAACGTTGTCACAATAGATCACTGGAGGCTAATTAAGATTGATCCCAAGCTCAATGAGAAGAGAACGAACCCATTGAACCTCAAAAGTCGTGTCAGCAACCAACTTATACTCTGCTTCGGTAGACGATCGAGCAACCGTAGGTTGCTTTTTAGAGGACCAAGAAATAAGATGCTTCCCAAGATAGGCACCAGTGGAGGTATATTCATCTTTATTTTAAGTCCAATCAGCATCGGAATAAGCATGAAGGGTTAGGGAGTTCTAAACAGAGAACGTCAAACCACGCGTAGCCGTGCCACAAAGATCATTGGGTAATTCATCTCCATTTCCAAAGTTTTCATGCAGTAATATGTGTAGAAACACATTGTACGCATCTTTCGCATCATAAGATGGTTAGTACATTCAATGTCATCATAAAAATAAGGTCTTATATGTGAAATGTATCACATGGTAGTTGACACCAATTAAAAAAAATTTACTTGTATATAGCATGTCTTTTATGTTTATTAATTGAGATTGATACGTATCAACGTGAAGATTTTTGTGAAAATTCAATTTGGAGCTTTAAAATTCAAACCACAAACGTTCATAGTTTTACCAGAAAGACGTAGTTATACAAACAGAGAGTATGAAACAAAAATTACATCTTAGTCGAATCAGTTGGACCTAGTTGTTCGAGGCAGAGAGAAAATGAATTTTCACCTCGCCCAGGGATCCCAAACCATTTGCCCAAGTTTTGCTCTGCCACCGACCTGTTACTCATCTTTTTCCTCTTCTTACGACCTTCTCCAGCTGACGGATACCTGTTTTCTTGATATCTGCCCTTCCTTTTCGGGTAGGTAAGGCATACATTGTTTGTATATCATCCGGAATCATCCACTGAGACGTATATGGTACTGGATAAATCGTTCTGACATACGCCAATGTCCACTGCTCCAACAGATAATATCTCGAGCACAAATCATATACATGGATGTCAATTGGTCTATCTTCCATCTTCCCATAGTCAAGGACAGCGGCAACTGCATGTACGCATGTATACATCAAAATATTTGCAAGTAAAATTTTTTTTCCTCAAATCCACCAAGTAGTTCTTCCCATCATGGCCAATGACACTAAACGCAAGCTCAAAGTAGTTCAACGCATGCACCTTTAATTTGCTCCCTACCTTACATCTATAGTGCAATTCATTCTCCACAAAGGGCACCATTTCGTGGGTGCTCGTTCCACTAGCGGCTTCCTTCCTATGTTTGTTGAATCACTCTGCAATTTTTCCAACTATCGCATCAATCATAGGTACTAAAGCGTACATCCTTGATTTCTTGAAAACATTATTCAAAGATTATGCACTATTTGTAGTGTCATGTTGTACCTTGCTCCTTTGAAATAACACCTTGCCCATTTAGAAACGTTCACACTGTTATCCAAATACTCTGCTACTTTAGGGTACCGTATCCTAAAATCTCCATACTCCTTGTTGAATTAAACCTGTGTATAAATCCCTGCTATCTCCCTGAATTTTCTTCCAACTATATCTTTCTTGCCGCTAGAAGCTTTTCCTCTCACATTCTGCGACAAATGATAAACACAAAACCCATGTTCAAACTTCGGGAACACATCATCAATTACCTTGATGAGGCTTGCATTTCTGTCACTAAGGAAAACCATTTCTGGATCATCCGGTACAACAGTCAACAACATAGTAAAAAACCATTTCCAACTAGCATCTTTCTCACCATCCAATACCCCAAATGCAATGGGATAATGGTGGTGGTTCGGATCCTGAGCCGTGGTAATTACAAGTACACCACCATACTTGAGAAAAGTTGCATCCACACTTACAACTTTCCTCATCGCCCTAAACCCTTCGATGCAAGCTCCCAAAGCAACGAATAAATACTTGAACATTTTTCCTTCATCCAACAGGAATCTTGTTTTCGTCCCAACATTCAATTTCTCCAACATGTACAAATACGAAGGCAACATCTTGTAACTCTGTTCAGAACTACCACGCACAACAGCTGCAGCTAGGTATTTCCCTCTCAAAGCAGTTCAGTATGATGGTTTCACTCCAACTTTTGCCTGAACCACGTCCATGAGAGCTTTAGGAGTTGGTGTTTCCAATGAACCAGGATAATCTTCTTGTAAAACATCTGCAACTAATTTTGGATTACTTTTTCTTTTGTTCTTCGTTGTACTCGTAGTTGCGTGAGAGCATAAATGCATCTTCCTGTATACTTTAACCGACAAATTTTGTTGCTTTGAATGTTCAGGCCTCGACACTCGGAGATACCAATCACACCCTTCTACACGACATTTGACCACGTATCTCCAAGTATCCGAATTTAATATTTCGATATCAACACTAAGCTCTGCACTTGTTCCTTGCTAACAAATTCCTGCCCTAATTCGATACCCGTACCATCTTCTCATTCCTCTACAAACTGTTCTTCTTTTTCATCACATGGAAGCTCAAGACATTCATCCCTACCAAAACCGTCATCAAAACCGTCATCCACATCGTCATGTGCTACATTCTCACCATCTCCATCTCCGACACCTTCTTTATCCATCGGCCCATAATGTTGCTCTGGTTCATCGACAAGAATAATCGCACCATCGTTTACTCTAGCATTTGAATCAATCTCACCATAATTCCACCAAATGAACTCCCTCCCTCTCCTCTTAAAACTTGCTCCTCGCACTCATTTATTTCCACATGCAAGGCACTTCTACAATGTTCTTTATCCATGCTCGATAGATAACCATCAACGTCATCATCATCCAAAATAATCAAAACTTTTGGAGGTTTCAATAGCAATGGAATGTAACTCAATTTTACATTTCTCGTAGCTTCGTCTATCCCAATCTTCCTGCATATCCTATCCATTAACACCGAATAAGTTAGCTCCTCCTTAAACGATAAATCGTACAACTTAGCTTCTTTTGAAATCCATCGACTCCCATCTCCTGTCTCTACGTATTTCCCTCCATATTCAAAATATATGACTGTTTTGTTCATTGTATATCCTGGAAAAATAAATAAATAAATACATTACCACATATTTACTTTTATCGGTAATATCAATTGTACCTGTTATACCACTTCTCTCAGTAACACCAGTTTTACTAGTTATCCTATATCTGCAAATTTGGAAAATTCGGATATGGATACGGATACGGTGACTAAGCTCAATATATGCATAATCCTAATACTAATCTACCTACGATTCAACCACTAATATCCATAATTGATTCGCACCCAATGTGCATACCAAATTCCTAAATCCATTCAATTAAAATCCCCAAATCCGCAAATCAAATTCAAAACATAAAACAACAAAATCATACATCTAATTGGATTAACATAACAGTTTGTAAGCTCTCACCTAGAAAAACTCACCTCAATTTTCAAGCTTCAAGCTTCAATGTCGAGCTCAAAGACGACCTCAATATGGCGGATCGATGGGATGAATTGGAATTGAAGTTGCTGCAAATCGACAGGATGTGCTTCAAGCTTCAACTGGAATGTGGAAATGGAGGCCATCTTCAAGTTTCAAGCTTCGACGGAGCTTCAGCTTCCATTTCAGGTTGACGACGAAGCCCTGTTTTCGGGTCGATATCGATCCGATTTGGGGATGGATTGGATGCATATCATTGGACGATATTTCTTTTATTTGATTCGCCAATTTTTTGATTTTTTTTAAATCATAAATCCCAAAACTAAGGGACAAAATCGGTTTTGCTCATTTCATTAAGAGTAAGAAGCACATTAGACTACAAGAGAGCATGCCAGAAAGAGTAATGAGTGATTGGAATATTCCAGCCATTCGTCCGAGATTAATATGCAATTGGAAATTCAACCTTTACAAATCATTCAAGATTTCTTACATCCCTAATCTCTTGGTCTTCCAAAATTGCTTCATCGCCTCTCTTAATTACGACGATAAGAAGCCATGAATCAATGTATCGAATATTCCTCCTGACAAAAAGAAATCCTCGTATATTCTCGTTATCATTTTTTTTTCCATTTTTTTTTAAATTGAAAAATGGATAAAAGACCTTTAACCCTTAATACTTTTCACAATTTACTGACCCAACCATTCTAATACGGGTCAACCCAGATCCAGATTTTAACCTAATCTTTTAATCAAACCTCTCTTTCTCTGCAAAAATCGCAGACATCTTCTTTCTTTTTTTTTTCCTCTGCAAAAATCGCATCCATCCTCCATCTTCTTTCTCTTCTCTTTCTCCGTCATCTTCTTTCTTCGTCGTCCCTCTTTTCTTCATCATCTCTTCATTATCAGTCTCTTTGGCGTCTCTTCTTTCGCCGTCGTTTCTTCTCAAATCTCGAATCAATCAAATGTAAGCGTTTCAAATGGGTTTTGATTTTGAAAAAAGTTTTGATTTTTAACTAGGCTTTGATTTGCAACTCGGAATTTTGGATGATCGCTTATCGCTTTCCGATCTATTCAACTATGAATCTGGGTTCGAACCGCCCCTCGTTTAATTTGGCCGTCGTTCTTCAGGAAGGCACCGACGAGAGAAATGAAGGAGAAGGAGACGATGCTAGAGATCGACGCGCTTTCGAGTTTTACTACGATGACGGATCTGGGTCGGGTACAAAGTTTTAATGAATAGTTGTACCAATAATATCGGGTTCTACCATGTATTTTTTTCTAGTTGTACCAAATATATAGTTGTACCATGTATATTGCAGTTGTACCAAATAATATCTAGTTATACCATGTATATTGAAGTTGTACCAAATAATACAAAGTTATACCGTGTCTTTGCAGTTGTACCGTATCTTTGCAGTTGTACCAAATAATACTAAGTTGTACCGTATCTTTGTAGTTGTACCAAATAATACCTCTGAAGTTGTACCATGTTTTTATAGTTGTACCAAATAGTACCGAGTTGTATAATTTTTTATTATATTGGACGAAAAAATTAATTTTTAATTATTATTATTAAAATTATAATTAATAAGAAATGGAGAAATGGTAAAATCGGCAGAACACATTTTCATTAAAAGAGAGGAGTATCTCAGATTACATAAGAGTATGCCAGAGAGGAGTATGGACAGATTGTAGTATTTCAAATTTTCGTCCAGAAGCCATGGTCGGAATATGAAAAGAGCGAGTTCGGTTAGGCATGACCACAGTTACGGTTACGACGGTTAAGATTATTTAACCAACGGTTACGGTTATAAATTTTATATAACCTTAACCTTAACCATTTAATATACGGTTAACTACGGTTCCAGTTAGTATGGTTATGGTTAGATACGGTTACGGTTATTTGATGATTATGATACGGTTAATATCAAAAATATAATTCAATAATTTTGATTTTTTAAATGAAACAATGAAAAAATAAATGAAGATTACTATGATTTTTATTAAGATAATATGATTTTTGAGTTTTTATCTTTACAAAGGAAATTATTTATTTATTCTCTTTCTATTCTAATTTTTTTGTTTTAAGTAATGACCATATTTTATTTTAAAATTGTTATAAATTTTGAACATAAGTAAAATATATCTCAACTCAATAACACGATCATCTAATTAGTTAGAGGCCAAGATAATTTCTCGATATACGTTTGACTATGTATTTATGGTGTAATCGTGTAACAAATCTCAAAGTTATTCTTTTTTTTTCTTTTCATTATTCTTTTTATTACAAATTTACTGTTTTTGAATATTAGTTATACTTGTGAGACAATAATACATTTTAACACATTCACTTTTAGTTAATATATAATTTTTATTTGTTTTAAATATTTTTAGACTTAGACTTGATAAATATTTAATGATACATAATTTTCTATCATATTAATTATACATAATTCATTGTTAGAAGAATCAATTTTATTTTTAAAAAGGTTACGGGTATAAGTTTACGTTTTAACCGTGCGGTTACCGACGGTTTTGATATGATTGCGGTTAATAAATGGTTACGGTTAACAATTTTTTTAACCATAACTAATAGATTTTTACGGTTAACTGTTATGGTTTTTAACCATTTTGTACGGTTACGGTACTGTTACGGTTGAAAAATGGTACGGTTATGGTCCGAAATATTGTTACGGTTTGATTTGGGTCATGCCTAATTCCGGTAACGTCTTGATGAGAGACGCCTGATGATTGGTTTTAGTGATGGACATGTGGCAGTCTCTCCAATGCTGACGTGGCAGAATGATATAAAGTGTTGGCCTCTTGTTATATATTAGATATCACATAAGTCGTGTTAGTGAATATCTATTATACGACTGTTTTTAATAGGTCATTTATCAAAATTAGAACATATATAAACTCGTACTGTTTTTAATAGCTCATTCGGTTTGTTTGCTTTCTTCCTCATCATCCCTCTCAATATCCTTGCACGAGAGGAGATATTTATAAAAAAAATAATGTAAGGCTCTGACCCTATTGTCACAGACTTAGGTAGGCAGTCATATTGTCACATCGTTGTTCACTCCGTAAGGGGTGGAGTGCAATTTTCCTTCGGTTGATGTCAACTGTCAAGTGTGTACCATCTGTATTGCCCATTGCATGGGTCGGTTGTCTTTCTCTGGCACTGAGGTGGCGATTTCTAATTGGAGGAGTGTAAAACCACTTCCAATAATATATATATAACATAATATTTTAAAAATAATATACTTTCAAGATTTTTTAACATCAATCTTAGACTTTTAGTTTGATTAGTTTTGTGGGCCGGTTGTTTTTCTCTGGCACTGAGGTGGCGATTTCTTATTGGAGGAGTGTAAAACCACTCCCAATAATATATATATATATATATATATATATAATATATATATATATATATAACATAATATTTAAAAATAATATACTTTCAAGATTTTTTAACATCAATCTTAGACTTTTAGTTTGATTAGTTTTGTGGTCAATATTAATTTGAAATTTTAATTCTTTTGCTTTGATATTGTTGATTAACCTTATTTTTTGACACCAAATGTTCCGCTGGCCATATGTTTCAATTGGTTCATGTTTGTGTTTAAATTTAGCTATTTTCTTAAAAAGTTATTTAATAAAAATATTAAAGTCTTTTTACCATAAAAGAAACTATAAATACTACACTTTGACGTCTTTTGCTTCATATTACTTCAAAAAATATTTTAGATCCAAAATATGAAACATCTCATAGTTATTACGTTAGTTATTGCCTTGTGTTTGGTTTGAGTACAGAAAATTGTCCCCTTAACACTTTAGAATTGCGAAATGAACTTGATTCTCGTACTATTCTCAAAGTCAATTGTTCATCCAACAGAGACCAGTCTACCAATGCCGAAGATGTGAAATTCAACAAATCATACATACTTAGAATTTCAGAGCGTTTAAACTCAAGAATAGTATGGCGTTGTACTTTAAGGCAAGTCAGAAAATGGAGAAAGTTTTTACCATATGGAGAGCATACAGAGGATCCCGCCATCCTCGATGTAGTCAGATACGGTCATGGATTGCCAAATCTGATGGAATTTACTTAGAGAGTAATAAAAGAGGGGTTCTTGAACCGAAGGGACACCAATTTAATTGGGAATAATATGCTTTATTTCTTTTTTTTTAAAACTAATTATATATGAAGTTGAGTTTTTTTGGTCTTATGAGAAAAGTTATCATTCTAATTCAGGGTTAGAATATGAAACATATAAGTATAATAAATATGAGTCATTTGTTATGTATGTATATTGTATCAATCTATGTATGTATGTTATCGATGTAATGGCTACCATTCATTGTAATAAAGTTTTCATTTCTTCGTTTACGGCGAACCTGTTTTTCACGAAGAATTTTGGCATAGGAACGCTTAACTGTATTAGTACACTGTTTGAACAGTGGCTAATGACAGCAACTTTAATGAAATCATTTACCACCATCAGAAAATTGGGGGGGGGGTTCCGTCCTTTAAGCCGGGGAAAGAGAAACCCCTAATGAACCGAGCTATCATGAACAGACTGGCGAGCATTCAACAAGAAATACAAACCGTGTCATCGCTCGATCACTTCTTTTCCACTAAGTGATTGCTTAGACTCTTTTTAGAATTTTGTTTGATGAGACAGACTTGATGTATGATTGATTTCCCTTATAATGGGATTGTCTTTCATGGGACGACTAAACAGCGCAAGGCAAGGAATATGATCATTGGTATCTTAAATGCGAACGGGACTGAAGAAGAGACATTGGTTGAATGTACCGCTGTTAGTTATTTCCAAGTGATTTTTCTTCTAGATGGTTTCGGATCTTGAAACACCATTGGTACATTTACCGCAGTCAGTCACTCCTGAGATAAATGACTTGTTAGCAAAATATAATCATTAATTTATTTTTAAAATGTTTTAACTGATATTCATATACCTAAATTCAGATTAATTATTATAGCCTCTACATCCTGCATAAACAGACAAATGAATGAATATTTTCTTTTAAAGAAAAGCATAACTCAAATATCGGCTTGCAAGCTAAACTGCTAGTATTGGGCTAGTTCAATTGATTTAGTCGAATAGAAGTTGGAAACTATGTTTTCGGATCTAGTTTCTTAAGATTTTTAAAACATTAATCACAATGAAACTATAAAACAAAATTACAGTACGTGATATCCTCATTATATATCAAGAATTTTTAAAAATACCACATTTTTATTTTATTTTTTTCCAAAAATACTAAAATTAACACATTCGGACATCTCTTCCTAATCGTATATTACTAGTAAATCAATGATAATTACATAATTGGTGTGAACGAACGAATTTTTTTAAGATAAACGTAAAATAACAAAGAATTGATAAACATCTTTAAAGCAGTAGCTCGACTACGAATTGTTAACAAGAAATTCACATGAGGGAATAGGACAAGAAAATAAAGTGAAAATGTGGTAAGAGTACAAATCTTTATAATAATATAAATAGTTTTATGATTTAAATTAAAAATATATAAAAGGAGGATACAATTAAGTGGTACAATGCACTTAGTAACCATTGGTCGTTTTGACACTTATAGGGCTTTCATTGTTACGTCATAGTGGTCATAGTGGATGCCACCGTAAGAAGAGATCGGAGAAAAAGCCGCTTCGATGGCGAAGTCGTTGAGAACTTGTACAAACCCATCATACTCAAGATTGAGACACCTTGGGTGTTGGTATGTGTCGCTCTGCGGAAAAATTATGCATTCATAAATAATTATATCACATAAGTTGTGTTAGTGAATATCTATTATACGACTGTTTTTAATAGCTCATTTATCAAAATTAGAACATATATAAACTCGTACGGCCCATACAATTTGATTGTTTTTTAAAAAATTGACATTGGTAGTTCAGCACTAGTTTAGATTCTTTATGCTAAAATTCATGATAAATATTAAATAAGAACACTAATTACTCAATATCTATAAATTTAAATCAACCTTCTAAACCCAAACTTTTACTCTAATGATGTTAAATCTAAATAATACGGTCCAATAAATGAAAAGCCTCAGCTTGTTATCCACCAAGCCTCAGCTTGATAATTCTCCGGGAAAACCTTGTGTCCTCCTCGGCGGGATATGAAATCACATAGCGACTAAGTTGCTGTCGAGCGTCCATCAAATACATTTTCTTGTTGATGGGTTTAGTTCCGGCCGTGTTATGTCTTATTAGTACAGTATGGTCAGGACATTTTGTGCCGTTTTGGTTCCACACATGCTACACTTTTTCCATTTTTTGTATCATCTTCGGTATATCTTTTTTAATTATAAAAAGCATGTTGTATTAAAAATACCATATGAAATAAAAGCTATAGAATGATCATAACTAACTTCATCTTTATTTTTTTACATACTTATAAAATATAAAATAAAGTTAGACAGGAAAATGAAGATCAATACCTAAAATTTATGCAGCGTTTTCATGCAGCAATGTTGCTATAGAATGTTCCTCTTAATATTAAACCAAAGAGGTACACGAGTATTTATAGTTACAAGAGAGATTCTAGGGTATCTATGAATATGTAAAGTTAACTTATTTACATATAAAATATATATATACTAACACGCCCACTCAAGATGGACAGACTGTAGTCAAACCAATCTTGTTAAGAAGCGAAATGTAGTGAGCTCGAGAGAGAGGTTTAGTAAGACCAGCGGCGAGTTGATCAATGGAAGCAACATGAGACACACATAGCACCTTGAACTGGACCAAATTCCAAATGTAATGATAGTTGGTAGCAACGTGCTTCATACGCGAGTGAAAGATCGGATTAGCACATAGATATGTCGCACCAACGTTGTCACAATAGATCACTGGAGGCTAATTAAGATTGATCCCAAGCTCAATGAGAAGAGAACGAACCCATTGAACCTCAAAAGTCGTGTCAGCAACCAACTTATACTCTGCTTCGGTAGACGATCGAGCAACCGTAGGTTGCTTTTTAGAGGACCAAGAAATAAGATGCTTCCCAAGATAGGCACCAGTGGAGGTATATTCATCTTTATTTTAAGTCCAATCAGCATCGGAATAAGCATGAAGGGTTAGGGAGTTCTAAACAGAGAACGTCAAACCACGCGTAGCCGTGCCACAAAGATCATTGGGTAATTCATCTCCATTTCCAAAGTTTTCATGCAGTAATATGTGTAGAAACACATTGTACGCATCTTTCGCATCATAAGATGGTTAGTACATTCAATGTCATCATAAAAATAAGGTCTTATATGTGAAATGTATCACATGGTAGTTGACACCAATTAAAAAAAATTTACTTGTATATAGCATGTCTTTTATGTTTATTAATTGAGATTGATACGTATCAACGTGAAGATTTTTGTGAAAATTCAATTTGGAGCTTTAAAATTCAAACCACAAACGTTCATAGTTTTACCAGAAAGACGTAGTTATACAAACAGAGAGTATGAAACAAAAATTACATCTTAGTCGAATCAGTTGGACCTAGTTGTTCGAGGCAGAGAGAAAATGAATTTTCACCTCGCCCAGGGATCCCAAACCATTTGCCCAAGTTTTGCTCTGCCACCGACCTGTTACTCATCTTTTTCCTCTTCTTACGACCTTCTCCAGCTGACGGATACCTGTTTTCTTGATATCTGCCCTTCCTTTTCGGGTAGGTAAGGCATACATTGTTTGTATATCATCCGGAATCATCCACTGAGACGTATATGGTACTGGATAAATCGTTCTGACATACGCCAATGTCCACTGCTCCAACAGATAATATCTCGAGCACAAATCATATACATGGATGTCAATTGGTCTATCTTCCATCTTCCCATAGTCAAGGACAGCGGCAACTGCATGTACGCATGTATACATCAAAATATTTGCAAGTAAAATTTTTTTTCCTCAAATCCACCAAGTAGTTCTTCCCATCATGGCCAATGACACTAAACGCAAGCTCAAAGTAGTTCAACGCATGCACCTTTAATTTGCTCCCTACCTTACATCTATAGTGCAATTCATTCTCCACAAAGGGCACCATTTCGTGGGTGCTCGTTCCACTAGCGGCTTCCTTCCTATGTTTGTTGAATCACTCTGCAATTTTTCCAACTATCGCATCAATCATAGGTACTAAAGCGTACATCCTTGATTTCTTGAAAACATTATTCAAAGATTATGCACTATTTGTAGTGTCATGTTGTACCTTGCTCCTTTGAAATAACACCTTGCCCATTTAGAAACGTTCACACTGTTATCCAAATACTCTGCTACTTTAGGGTACCGTATCCTAAAATCTCCATACTCCTTGTTGAATTAAACCTGTGTATAAATCCCTGCTATCTCCCTGAATTTTCTTCCAACTATATCTTTCTTGCCGCTAGAAGCTTTTCCTCTCACATTCTGCGACAAATGATAAACACAAAACCCATGTTCAAACTTCGGGAACACATCATCAATTACCTTGATGAGGCTTGCATTTCTGTCACTAAGGAAAACCATTTCTGGATCATCCGGTACAACAGTCAACAACATAGTAAAAAACCATTTCCAACTAGCATCTTTCTCACCATCCAATACCCCAAATGCAATGGGATAATGGTGGTGGTTCGGATCCTGAGCCGTGGTAATTACAAGTACACCACCATACTTGAGAAAAGTTGCATCCACACTTACAACTTTCCTCATCGCCCTAAACCCTTCGATGCAAGCTCCCAAAGCAACGAATAAATACTTGAACATTTTTCCTTCATCCAACAGGAATCTTGTTTTCGTCCCAACATTCAATTTCTCCAACATGTACAAATACGAAGGCAACATCTTGTAACTCTGTTCAGAACTACCACGCACAACAGCTGCAGCTAGGTATTTCCCTCTCAAAGCAGTTCAGTATGATGGTTTCACTCCAACTTTTGCCTGAACCACGTCCATGAGAGCTTTAGGAGTTGGTGTTTCCAATGAACCAGGATAATCTTCTTGTAAAACATCTGCAACTAATTTTGGATTACTTTTTCTTTTGTTCTTCGTTGTACTCGTAGTTGCGTGAGAGCATAAATGCATCTTCCTGTATACTTTAACCGACAAATTTTGTTGCTTTGAATGTTCAGGCCTCGACACTCGGAGATACCAATCACACCCTTCTACACGACATTTGACCACGTATCTCCAAGTATCCGAATTTAATATTTCGATATCAACACTAAGCTCTGCACTTGTTCCTTGCTAACAAATTCCTGCCCTAATTCGATACCCGTACCATCTTCTCATTCCTCTACAAACTGTTCTTCTTTTTCATCACATGGAAGCTCAAGACATTCATCCCTACCAAAACCGTCATCAAAACCGTCATCCACATCGTCATGTGCTACATTCTCACCATCTCCATCTCCGACACCTTCTTTATCCATCGGCCCATAATGTTGCTCTGGTTCATCGACAAGAATAATCGCACCATCGTTTACTCTAGCATTTGAATCAATCTCACCATAATTCCCACCAAATGAACTCCCTCCCTCTCCTCTTAAAACTTGCTCCTCGCACTCATTTATTTCCACATGCAAGGCACTTCTACAATGTTCTTTATCCATGCTCGATAGATAACCATCAACGTCATCATCATCCAAAATAATCAAAACTTTTGGAGGTTTCAATAGCAATGGAATGTAACTCAATTTTACATTTCTCGTAGCTTCGTCTATCCCAATCTTCCTGCATATCCTATCCATTAACACCGAATAAGTTAGCTCCTCCTTAAACGATAAATCGTACAACTTAGCTTCTTTTGAAATCCATCGACTCCCATCTCCTGTCTCTACGTATTTCCCTCCATATTCAAAATATATGACTGTTTTGTTCATTGTATATCCTGGAAAAATAAATAAATAAATACATTACCACATATTTACTTTTATCGGTAATATCAATTGTACCTGTTATACCACTTCTCTCAGTAACACCAGTTTTACTAGTTATCCTATATCTGCAAATTTGGAAAATTCGGATATGGATACGGATACGGTGACTAAGCTCAATATATGCATAATCCTAATACTAATCTACCTACGATTCAACCACTAATATCCATAATTGATTCGCACCCAATGTGCATACCAAATTCCTAAATCCATTCAATTAAAATCCCCAAATCCGCAAATCAAATTCAAAACATAAAACAACAAAATCATACATCTAATTGGATTAACATAACAGTTTGTAAGCTCTCACCTAGAAAAACTCACCTCAATTTTCAAGCTTCAAGCTTCAATGTCGAGCTCAAAGACGACCTCAATATGGCGGATCGATGGGATGAATTGGAATTGAAGTTGCTGCAAATCGACAGGATGTGCTTCAAGCTTCAACTGGAATGTGGAAATGGAGGCCATCTTCAAGTTTCAAGCTTCGACGGAGCTTCAGCTTCCATTTCAGGTTGACGACGAAGCCCTGTTTTCGGGTCGATATCGATCCGATTTGGGGATGGATTGGATGCATATCATTGGACGATATTTCTTTTATTTGATTCGCCAATTTTTTGATTTTTTTTAAATCATAAATCCCAAAACTAAGGGACAAAATCGGTTTTGCTCATTTCATTAAGAGTAAGAAGCACATTAGACTACAAGAGAGCATGCCAGAAAGAGTAATGAGTGATTGGAATATTCCAGCCATTCGTCCGAGATTAATATGCAATTGGAAATTCAACCTTTACAAATCATTCAAGATTTCTTACATCCCTAATCTCTTGGTCTTCCAAAATTGCTTCATCGCCTCTCTTAATTACGACGATAAGAAGCCATGAATCAATGTATCGAATATTCCTCCTGACAAAAAGAAATCCTCGTATATTCTCGTTATCATTTTTTTTTCCATTTTTTTTTAAATTGAAAAATGGATAAAAGACCTTTAACCCTTAATACTTTTCACAATTTACTGACCCAACCATTCTAATACGGGTCAACCCAGATCCAGATTTTAACCTAATCTTTTAATCAAACCTCTCTTTCTCTGCAAAAATCGCAGACATCTTCTTTTCTTTTTTTTTTCCTCTGCAAAAATCGCATCCATCCTCCATCTTCTTTCTCTTCTCTTTCTCCGTCATCTTCTTTCTTCGTCGTCCCTCTTTTCTTCATCATCTCTTCATTATCAGTCTCTTTGGCGTCTCTTCTTTCGCCGTCGTTTCTTCTCAAATCTCGAATCAATCAAATGTAAGCGTTTCAAATGGGTTTTGATTTTGAAAAAAGTTTTGATTTTTAACTAGGCTTTGATTTGCAACTCGGAATTTTGGATGATCGCTTATCGCTTTCCGATCTATTCAACTATGAATCTGGGTTCGAACCGCCCCTCGTTTAATTTGGCCGTCGTTCTTCAGGAAGGCACCGACGAGAGAAATGAAGGAGAAGGAGACGATGCTAGAGATCGACGCGCTTTCGAGTTTTACTACGATGACGGATCTGGGTCGGGTACAAAGTTTTAATGAATAGTTGTACCAATAATATCGGGTTCTACCATGTATTTTTTTCTAGTTGTACCAAATATATAGTTGTACCATGTATATTGCAGTTGTACCAAATAATATCTAGTTATACCATGTATATTGAAGTTGTACCAAATAATACAAAGTTATACCGTGTCTTTGCAGTTGTACCGTATCTTTGCAGTTGTACCAAATAATACTAAGTTGTACCGTATCTTTGTAGTTGTACCAAATAATACCTCTGAAGTTGTACCATGTTTTTATAGTTGTACCAAATAGTACCGAGTTGTATAATTTTTTATTATATTGGACGAAAAAATTAATTTTTAATTATTATTATTAAAATTATAATTAATAAGAAATGGAGAAATGGTAAAATCGGCAGAACACATTTTCATTAAAAGAGAGGAGTATCTCAGATTACATAAGAGTATGCCAGAGAGGAGTATGGACAGATTGTAGTATTTCAAATTTTCGTCCAGAAGCCATGGTCGGAATATGAAAAGAGCGAGTTCGGTTAGGCATGACCACAGTTACGGTTACGACGGTTAAGATTATTTAACCAACGGTTACGGTTATAAATTTTATATAACCTTAACCTTAACCATTTAATATACGGTTAACTACGGTTCCAGTTAGTATGGTTATGGTTAGATACGGTTACGGTTATTTGATGATTATGATACGGTTAATATCAAAAATATAATTCAATAATTTTGATTTTTTTAAATGAAACAATGAAAAAATAAATGAAGATTACTATGATTTTTATTAAGATAATATGATTTTTGAGTTTTTATCTTTACAAAGGAAATTATTTATTTATTCTCTTTCTATTCTAATTTTTTTGTTTTAAGTAATGACCATATTTTATTTTAAATTGTTATAAATTTTGAACATAAGTAAAATATATCTCAACTCAATAACACGATCATCTAATTAGTTAGAGGCCAAGATAATTTCTCGATATACGTTTGACTATGTATTTATGGTGTAATCGTGTAACAAAATCTCAAAGTTATTCTTTTTTTTCTTTTCATTATTCTTTTTATTACAAATTTACTGTTTTTGAATATTAGTTATACTTGTGAGACAATAATACATTTTAACACATTCACTTTTAGTTAATATATAATTTTTATTTGTTTTAAATATTTTTAGACTTAGACTTGATAAATATTTAATGATACATAATTTTCTATCATATTAATTATACATAATTCATTGTTAGAAGAATCAATTTTATTTTTAAAAAGGTTACGGGTATAAGTTTACGGTTTTAACCGTGCGGTTAACCGACGGTTTTGATATGATTGCGGTTAATAAATGGTTACGGTTAACAATTTTTTTAACCATAACTAATAGATTTTTACGGTTAACTGTTATGGTTTTTAACCATTTTGTACGGTTACGGTACTGTTACGGTTGAAAAATGGTACGGTTATGGTCCGAAATATTGTTACGGTTTGATTTGGGTCATGCCTAATTCCGGTAACGTCTTGATGAGAGACGCCTGATGATTGGTTTTAGTGATGGACATGTGGCAGTCTCTCCAATGCTGACGTGGCAGAATGATATAAAGTGTTGGCCTCTTGTTATATATTAGATATCACATAAGTCGTGTTAGTGAATATCTATTATACGACTGTTTTTAATAGGTCATTTATCAAAATTAGAACATATATAAACTCGTACTGTTTTTAATAGCTCATTCGGTTTTGTTTGCTTTCTTCCTCATCATCCCTCTCAATATCCTTGCACGAGAGGAGATATTTATAAAAAAAATAATGTAAGGCTCTGACCCTATTGTCACAGACTTAGGTAGGCAGTCATATTGTCACATCGTTGTTCAACTCCGTAAGGGGTGGAGTGCAATTTTCCTTCGGTTGATGTCAACTGTCAAGTGTGTACCATCTGTATTGCCCATTGCATGGGTCGGTTGTCTTTCTCTGGCACTGAGGTGGCGATTTCTAATTGGAGGAGTGTAAAACCACTTCCAATAATATATATATAACATAATATTTTAAAAATAATATACTTTCAAGATTTTTTAACATCAATCTTAGACTTTTAGTTTGATTAGTTTTGTGGGCCGGTTGTTTTTCTCTGGCACTGAGGTGGCGATTTCTTATTGGAGGAGTGTAAAACCACTCCCAATAATATATATATATATATATATATATATATATATATATATATATATATAACATAATATTTTAAAAATAATATACTTTCAAGATTTTTTAACATCAATCTTAGACTTTTAGTTTGATTAGTTTTGTGGTCAATATTAATTTGAAATTTTAATTCTTTTGCTTTGATATTGTTGATTAACCTTATTTTTTGACACCAAATGTTCCGCTGGCCATATGTTCAATTGGTTCATGTTTGTGTTTAAATTTAGCTATTTTCTTAAAAAAGTTATTTAATAAAAATATTAAAGTCTTTTTACCATAAAAGAAACTATAAATACTACACTTTGACGTCTTTTGCTTCATATTACTTCAAAAAATATTTTAGATCCAAAATATGAAACATCTCATAGTTATTACGTTAGTTATTGCCTTGTGTTTTGGTTTGAGTACAGAAAATTGTCCCCTTAACACTTTAGAATTGCGAAATGAACTTGATTCTCGTACTATTCTCAAAGTCAATTGTTCATCCAACAGAGACCAGTCTACCAATGCCGAAGATGTGAAATTCAACAAATCATACATACTTAGAATTTCAGAGCGTTTAAACTCAAGAATAGTATGGCGTTGTACTTTAAGGCAAGGTCAGAAAATGGAGAAAGTTTTTACCATATGGAGAGCATACAGAGGATCCCGCCATCCTCGATGTAGTCAGATACGGTCATGGATTGCCAAATCTGATGGAATTTACTTAGAGAGTAATAAAAGAGGGGTTCTTGAACCGAAGGGACACCAATTTAATTGGGAATAATATGCTTTATTTCTTTTTTTTTAAAACTAATTATATATGAAGTTGAGTTTTTTTGGGTCTTATGAGAAAAGTTATCATTCTAATTCAGGGTTAGAATATGAAACATATAAGTATAATAAAATATGAGTCCATTTGTTATGTATGTATATTGTATCAATCTATGTATGTATGTTATCGATGTAATGGCTACCATTCATTGTAATAAAGTTTTCATTTCTTTCGTTTACGGCGAACCTGTTTTTCACGAAGAATTTTGGCATAGGAACGCTTAACTCGTATTAGTACACTGTTTGAACAGTGGCTAATGACAGGCAACTTTAATGAAATCATTTACCACCATCAGAAAATTGGGGGGGGGGGTTCCGTCCTTTAAGCCGGGGAAAGAGAAACCCCTAATGAACCGAGCTATCATGAACAGACTGGCGAGCATTCAACAAGAAATACAAACCGTGTCATCGCTCGATCACTTCCTTTTCCACTAAGTGATTGCTTAGACTCTTTTTAGAATTTTGTTTGATGAGACAGACTTGATGTATGATTGATTTCCCTTATAATGGGAATTGTCTTTCATGGGACGACTAAACAGCGCAAGGCAAGGAATATGATCATTGGTATCTTAAATGCGAACGGGACTGAAGAAGAGACATTGGTTGAATGTACCGCTGTTAGTTATTTCCAAGTGATTTTTCTTCCTAGATGGTTTCGGATCTTGAAACACCATTGGTACATTTACCGCAGTCAGTCACTCCTGAGATAAATGACTTGTTAGCAAAATATAATCATTAATTTATTTTTAAAATGTTTTAACTGAATATTCATATACCTAAATTCAGATTAATTATTATAGCCTCTACATCCTGCATAAACAGACAAATGAATGAATATTTTCTTTTAAAGAAAAGCATAACTCAAATATCGGCTTGCAAGCTAAACTGCTAGTATTGGGCTAGTTCAATTGATTTAGTCGAATAGAAGTTGGAAACTATGTTTTCGGATCTAGTTTCTTAAGAATTTTTAAAACATTAATCACAATGAAACTATAAAAACAAAATTACAGTACGTGATATCCTCATTATATATCAAGAATTTTTAAAAATACCACATTTTTATTTTATTTTTTTCCAAAAATACTAAAATTAACACATTCGGACATCTCTTCCTAATCGTATATTACTAGTAAATCAATGATAATTACATAATTGGTGTGAACGAACGAATTTTTTTAAGATAAACGTAAAATAACAAAGAATTGATAAACATCTTTAAAGCAGTAGCTCGACTACGAATTGTTAACAAGAAATTCACATGAGGGAATAGGACAAGAAAATAAAGTGAAAATGTGGTAAGAGTACAAATCTTTATAATAATATAAATAGTTTTATGATTTAAATTAAAAATATATAAAAGGAGGATACAATTAAGTGGTACAATGCACTTAGTAACCATTGGTCGTTTTGACACTTATAGGGCTTTCATTGTTACGTCATAGTGGGTCATAGTGGATGCCACCGTAAGAAGAGATCGGAGAAAAAGCCGCTTCGATGGCGAAGTCGTTGAGAACTTGTACAAACCCATCATACTCAAGATTGAGACACCTTGGGTGTTGGTATGTGTCGCTCTGCGGAAAAATTATGCATTCATAAATAATTATATCACATAAGTTGTGTTAGTGAATATCTATTATACGACTGTTTTTAATAGCTCATTTATCAAAATTAGAACATATATAAACTCGTACGGCCCATACAATTTGATTGTTTTTTTAAAAAATTGACATTGGTAGTTCAGCACTAGTTTAGATTCTTTATGCTAAAATTCATGATAAATATTAAATAAGAACACTAATTACTCAATATCTATAAATTTAAATCAACCTTCTAAACCCAAACTTTTA
Source organism: Pseudoturritis turrita (assembly GCA_900406555.1). Classification (NCBI taxonomy): domain Eukaryota; kingdom Viridiplantae; phylum Streptophyta; class Magnoliopsida; order Brassicales; family Brassicaceae; genus Pseudoturritis; species Pseudoturritis turrita. The sequence continues at coordinate 51,432 of OVBL01000932.1, read as the reverse complement.
CTCTAATGATGTTAAATCTAAATAATACGGTCCAATAAATGAAAAGCCTCAGCTTGTTATCCACCAAGCCTCAGCTTGATAATTCTCCGGGAAAACCTTGTGTCCCTCCTCGGCGGGATATGAAATCACATAGCGACTAAGTTGCTGTCGAGCGTCCATCAAATACATTTTCTTGTTGATGGGTTTAGTTCCGGCCGTGTTATGTCTTATTAGTACAGTATGGTCAGGACATTTTGTGCCGTTTTGGTTCCACACATGCTACACTTTTTCCATTTTTGTATCATCTTCGGTATATCTTTTTTTAATTATAAAAAGCATGTTGTATTAAAAATACCATATGAAATAAAAGCTATAGAATGATCATAACTAACTTCATCTTTATTTTTTTACATACTTATAAAATATAAAATAAAGTTAGACAGGAAAATGAAGATCAATACCTAAAATTTATGCAGCGTTTTCATGCAGCAATGTTGCTATAGAATGTTCCTCTTAATATTAAACCAAAGAGGTACACGAGTATTTATAGTTACAAGAGAGATTCTAGGGTATCTATGAATATGTAAAGTTAACTTATTTACATATAAAATATATATATACTAACACGCCCACTCAAGATGGACAGACTGTAGTCAAACCAATCTTGTTAAGAAGCGAAATGTAGTGAGCTCGAGAGAGAGGTTTAGTAAGACCAGCGGCGAGTTGATCAATGGAAGCAACATGAGACACACATAGCACCTTGAACTGGACCAAATTCCAAATGTAATGATAGTTGGTAGCAACGTGCTTCATACGCGAGTGAAAGATCGGATTAGCACATAGATATGTCGCACCAACGTTGTCACAATAGATCACTGGAGGCTAATTAAGATTGATCCCAAGCTCAATGAGAAGAGAACGAACCCATTGAACCTCAAAAGTCGTGTCAGCAACCAACTTATACTCTGCTTCGGTAGACGATCGAGCAACCGTAGGTTGCTTTTTAGAGGACCAAGAAATAAGATGCTTCCCAAGATAGGCACCAGTGGAGGTATATTCATCTTTATTTTAAGTCCAATCAGCATCGGAATAAGCATGAAGGGTTAGGGAGTTCTAAACAGAGAACGTCAAACCACGCGTAGCCGTGCCACAAAGATCATTGGGTAATTCATCTCCATTTCCAAAGTTTTCATGCAGTAATATGTGTAGAAACACATTGTACGCATCTTTCGCATCATAAGATGGTTAGTACATTCAATGTCATCATAAAAATAAGGTCTTATATGTGAAATGTATCACATGGTAGTTGACACCAATTAAAAAAAATTTACTTGTATATAGCATGTCTTTTATGTTTATTAATTGAGATTGATACGTATCAACGTGAAGATTTTTGTGAAAATTCAATTTGGAGCTTTAAAATTCAAACCACAAACGTTCATAGTTTTACCAGAAAGACGTAGTTATACAAACAGAGAGTATGAAACAAAAATTACATCTTAGTCGAATCAGTTGGACCTAGTTGTTCGAGGCAGAGAGAAAATGAATTTTCACCTTGCCCAGGGATCCCAAACCATTTGCCCAAGTTTTGCTCTGCCACCGACCTGTTACTCATCTTTTTCCTCTTCTTACGACCTTCTCCAGCTGACGGATACCTGTTTTCTTGATATCTGCCCTTCTTTTTCGGGTAGGTAAGGCATACATTGTTTGTATATCATCCGGAATCATCCACTGAGACGTATATGGTACTGGATAAATCGTTCTGACATACGCCAATGTCCACTGCTCCAACAGATAATATCTCGAGCACAAATCATATACATGGATGTCAATTGGTCTATCTTCCATCTTCCCGTAGTCAAGGACAGCGGCAACTGCATGTACGCATGTATACATCAAAATATTTGCAAGTAAAATTTTTTTTCCTCAAATCCACCAAGTAGTTCTTCCCATCATGGCCAATGACACTAAACGCAAGCTCAAAGTAGTTCAACGCATGCACCTTTAATTTGCTCCCTACCTTACATCTATAGTGCAATTCATTCTCCACAAAGGGCACCATTTCGTGGGTGCTCGTTCCACTAGCGGCTTCCTTCCTATGTTTTTTGAATCACTCTGCAATTTTTCCAACTATCGCATCAATCATAGGTACTAAAGCGTACATCCTTGATTTCTTGAAAACATTATTCAAAGATTATGCACTATTTGTAGTGTCATGTTGTACCTTGCTCCTTTGAAATAACACCTTGCCCATTTAGAAACGTTCACACTGTTATCCAAATACTCTGCTACTTTAGGGTACCGTATCCTAAAATCTCCATACTCCTTGTTGAATTAAACCTGTGTATAAATCCCTGCTATCTCCCTGAATTTTCTTCCAACTATATCTTTCTTGCCGCTAGAAGCTTTTCCTCTCACATTCTGCGACAAATGATAAACACAAAACCCATGTTCAAACTTCGGGAACACATCATCAATTACCTTGATGAGGCTTGCATTTCTGTCACTAAGGAAAACCATTTCTGGATCATCCGGTACAACAGTCAACAACATAGTAAAAAACCATTTCCAACTAGCATCTTTCTCACCATCCAATACCCCAAATGCAATGGGATAATGGTGGTGGTTCGGATCCTGAGCCGTGGTAATTACAAGTACACCACCATACTTGAGAAAAGTTGCATCCACACTTACAACTTTCCTCATCGCCCTAAACCCTTCGATGCAAGCTCCCAAAGCAACGAATAAATACTTGAACATTTTTCCTTCATCCAACAGGAATCTTGTTTTCGTCCCAACATTCAATTTCTCCAACATGTACAAATACGAAGGCAACATCTTGTAACTCTGTTCAGAACTACCACGCACAACAGCTGCAGCTAGGTATTTCCCTCTCAAAGCAGTTCAGTATGATGGTTTCACTCCAACTTTTGCCTGAACCACGTCCATGAGAGCTTTAGGAGTTGGTGTTTCCAATGAACCAGGATAATCTTCTTGTAAAACATCTGCAACTAATTTTGGATTACTTTTTCTTTTGTTCTTCGTTGTACTCGTAGTTGCGTGAGAGCATAAATGCATCTTCCTGTATACTTTAACCGACAAATTTTGTTGCTTTGAATGTTCAGGCCTCGACACTCGGAGATACCAATCACACCCTTCTACACGACATTTGACCACGTATCTCCAAGTATCCGAATTTAATATTTCAATATCAACACTAAGCTCTGCACTTGTTCCTTGCTAACAAATTCCTGCCCTAATTCGATACCCGTACCATCTTCTCATTCCTCTACAAACTGTTCTTCTTTTTCATCACATGGAAGCTCAAGACATTCATCCCTACCAAAACCGTCATCAAAACCGTCATCCACATCGTCATGTGCTACATTCTCACCATCTCCATCTCCGACACCTTCTTTATCCATCGGCCCATAATGTTGCTCTGGTTCATCGACAAGAATAATCGCACCATCGTTTACTCTAGCATTTGAATCAATCTCACCATAATTCCCACCAAATGAACTCCCTCCCTCTCCTCTTAAAACTTGCTCCTCGCACTCATTTATTTCCACATGCAAGGCACTTCTACATTGTTCTTTATCCATGCTCGATAGATAACCATCAACGTCATCATCATCCAAAATAATCAAAACTTTTGGAGGTTTCAATAGCAATGGAATGTAACTCAATTTTACATTTCTCGTAGCTTCGTCTATCCCAATCTTCCTGCATATCCTATCCATTAACACCGAATAAGTTAGCTCCTCCTTAAACGATAAATCGTACAACATAGCTTCTTTTGAAATCCATCGACTCCCATCTCCTGTCTCTACGTATTTCTCTCCATATTCAAAATATATGACTGTTTTGTTCATTGTATATCCTGGAAAAATAAATAAATAAATACATTACCACATATTTACTTTTATCGGTAATATCAGTTGTACCTGTTATACCACTTCTCTCAGTAACACCAGTTTTACTAGTTATCCTATATCTGCAAATTTGGAAAATTCGGATATGGATACGGATACGGATACGGTGACTAAGCTCAATATATGCATAATCCTAATACTAATCTACCTACGATTCAACCACTAATATCCATAATTGATTCGCACCCAATGTGCATACCAAATTCCTAAATCCATTCAATTAAAATCCCCAAATCCGCAAATCAAATTCAAAACATAAAACAACAAAATCATACATCTAATTGGATTAATATAACAGTTTGTAAGCTCTCACCTAGAAAAACTCACCTCAATTTTCAAGCTTCAAGCTTCAATGTCGAGCTCAAAGACGACCTCAATATGGCGGATCGATGGGATGAATTGGAATTGAAGTTGCTGCAAATCGACAGGATGTGCTTCAAGCTTCAACTGGAATGTGGAAATGGAGGCCATCTTCAAGTTTCAAGCTTCGACGGAGCTTCAGCTTCCATTTCAGGTTGACGACGAAGCCCTGTTTTCGGGTCGATATCAATCCGATTTGGGGATGGATTGGATGCATATCATTGGACGATATTTCTTTTATTTGATTAGCCAATTTTTTGATTTTTTTTAAATCATATATCCCAAAACTAAGGGACAAAATCGCTTTTGCTCATTTCATTAAGAGTAAGAAGCACATTAGACTACAAGAGAGCATGCCAGAAAGAGTAATGAGTGATTGGAATATTCCAGCCATTCGTCCGAGATTAATATGCGATTGGAAATTCAACCTTTACAAATCATTCAAGATTTCTTACATCCCTAATCTCTTGGTCTTCCAAAATTGCTTCATCGCCTCTCTTAATTGCGACGATAAGAAGCCATGAATCAATGTATCGAATATTCCTCCTGACAAAAAGAAATCCTCGTATACTCTCGTTATCATTTTTTTTTCCATTTTTTTTTAAATTGAAAAATGGATAAAAGACCTTTAACCCTTAATACTTTTCACAATTTACTGACCCAACCATTCTAATACGGGTCAACCCAGATCCAGATTTTAACCTAATCTTTTAATCAAACCTCTCTTTCTCTGCAAAAATCGCAGACATCTTCTTTTCTTTTTTTTTTCCTCTGCAAAAATCGCATCCATCCTCCATCTTCTTTCTCTTCTCTTTCTCCGTCATCTTCTTTCTTCGTCGTCCCTCTTTTCTTCATCATCTCTTCATTATCAGTCTCTTTGGCGTCTCTTCTTTCGCCGTCGTTTCTTCTCAAATCTCGAATCAATCAAATGTAAGCGTTTCAAATGGGTTTTGATTTTGAAAAAAGTTTTGATTTTTAACTAGGCTTTGATTTGCAACTCGGAATTTTGGATGATCGCTTATCGCTTTCCGATCTATTCAACTATGAATCTGGGTTCGAACCGCCCCTCGTTTAATTTGGCCGTCGTTCTTCAGGAAGGCACCGACGAGAGAAATGAAGGAGAAGGAGACGATGCTAGAGATCGACGCGCTTTCGAGTTTTACTACGATGACGGATCTGGGTCGGGTACAAAGTTTTAATGAATAGTTGTACCAATAATATCGGGTTCTACCATGTATTTTTTTCTAGTTGTACCAAATATATAGTTGTACCATGTATATTGCAGTTGTACCAAATAATATCTAGTTATACCATGTATATTGCAGTTGTACCAAATAATACAAAGTTATACCGTGTCTTTGCAGTTGTACCGTATCTTTGCAGTTGTACCAAATAATACTAAGTTGTACCGTATCTTTGTAGTTGTACCAAATAATACCTCTGAAGTTGTACCATGTTTTTGTAGTTGTACCAAATAGTACCGAGTTGTATAATTTTTTATTATATTGGACGAAAAAATTAATTTTTAATTATTATTATTAAAATTATAATTAATAAGAAATGGAGAAATGGTAAAATCGGCAGAACACATTTTCATTAAAAGAGAGGAGTATCTCAGATTACATAAGAGTATGCCAGAGAGGAGTATGGAAAGATTGTAGTATTTCAAATTTTCGTCCAGAAGCCATGGTCGGAAAATGAAAAGAGCGAGTTCGGTTAGGCATGACCACAGTTACGGTTACGACGGTTAAGATTATTTAACCAACGGTTACGGTTATAAATTTTATATAACCTTAACCTTAACCATTTAATATACGGTTAACTACGGTTCCAGTTAGTATGGTTATGGTTAGATACGGTTACGGTTATTTGATGATTATGATACGGTTAATTTCAAAAATATAATTCAATAATTATATTTTTTTTAAATGAAACAATGAAAAAATAAATGAAGATTACTATGATTTTTATTAAGATAATATGATTTTTGAGTTTTTATCTTTACAAAGGAAATTATTTATTTATTCTCTTTCTATTCTAATTTTTTTGTTTTAAGTAATGACCATATTTTATTTTAAATTGTTATAAATTTTGAACATAAGTAAAATATATCTCAACTCAATAACACGATCATCTAATTAGTTAGAGGTCGAGATAATTTCTCGATATACGTTTGACTATGTATTTATGGTGTAATCGTGTAACAAAATCTCAAAGTTATTCTTTTTTTCTCTTTTCATTATTCTTTTTATTACAAATTTACTGTTTTTGAATATTAGTTATACTTGTGAGACAATAATACATTTTAACACATTCACTTTTAGTTAATATATAATTTTTATTTGTTTTAAATATTTTTAGACTTAGACTTGATAAATATTTAATGATACATAATTTTCTATCATATTAATTATACATAATTCATTGTTAGAAGAATCAATTTTATTTTAAAAAAGGTTACGGGTATAAGTTTACGGTTTTAACCATGCGGTTAACCGACGGTTTTGATATGATTGCGGTTAATAAATGGTTACGGTTAACAATTTTTTTAACCATAACTAATAGATTTTTACGGTTAACTATTACGGTTTTTAACCGTTTTGTACGGTTACGGTACTGTTATGGTTGAAAAATGGTACGGCTATGGTCCGAAATATTGTTACGGTTTGATTTGGGTCATGCCTAATTCCGGTAACGTCTTGATGAGAGACGCCTGATGATTGGTTTTAGTGATGGACATGTGGCAGTCTCTCCAATGCTGACGTGGCAGAATGATGTAAAGTGTTGGCCTCTTGTTATATATTAGATATCACATAAGTCGTGTTAGTGAATATCTATTATACGACTGTTTTTAATAGGTCATTTATCAAAATTAGAACACATATAAACTCGTACTATTTTTAATAGCTCATTCGGTTTTGTTTGCTTTCTTCCTCATCATCCCTCTCAATATCCTTGCACGAGAGGAGATATTTATAAAAAAAATAATGTAAGGCTCTGACCCTATTGTCACAGGCTTAGGTAGGCAGTCATATTGTCACATCGTTGTTCAACTCCGTAAGGGGTGGAGTGCAATTTTCCTTCGGTTGATGTCAACTGTCAAGTGTGTACCATCTGTATTGCCCATTGCATGGGTCGGTTGTCTTTCTTTGGCACTGAGGTGGCGATTCCTTATTGGAGGAGTATAAAACCACTCCCAATAATATATATATAACATAATATTTTAAAAATAATATACTTTCAAGATTTTTTAACATCAATCTTAAACTTTTAGTTTGATTAGTTTTGTGGGCCGGTTCTTTTTCTCTGGCACTGAGGTGGCGATTTCTTATTGGAGGAGTGTAAAACCACTCCCAATAATATATATATATATATATATATATATATATATATATATATAACATAATATTTTAAAAATAATATACTTTCAAGATTTTTTAACATCAATTTTAGATTTTTAGTTTGATTAGTTTTGTGGTCAATATTAATTTGAAATTTTAATTCTTTTGCTTTGATATTGTTGATTAAGCTTATTTTTTGACACCAAATGTTCCGCTGGCCATATGTTCAATTGGTTCATGTTTGTGTTTAAATTTAGCTATTTTCTTTAAAAAGTTATTTAATAAAAATATTAAAGTCTTTTTACCATAAAAGAAACTATAAATACTACACTTTGACGTCTTTTGCTTCATATTACTTCAAAAAATATTTTAGATCCAAAATATGAAACATCTCATAGTTATTACGTTAGTTATTGCCTTGTGTTTTGGTTTGAGTACAGAAAATTGTCCCCTTAACACTTTAGAATTGCGAAATGAACTTGATTCTCGTACTATTCTCAAAGTCAATTGTTCATCCAACAGAGACCAGTCTACCAATGCCGAAGATGTGAAATTCAACAAATCATACATACTTAGAATTTCAGAACGTTTAAACTCAAGAATAGTATGGCGTTGTACTTTAAGGCAAGGTCAGAAAATGGAGAAAGTTTTTACCATATGGAGAGCATACAGAGGATCCCGCCATCCTCGATGTAGTCAGATACGGTCATGGATTGCCAAACCTGATGGAATTTACTTAGAGAGTAATAAAAGAGGGGTTCTTGAACCGAAGGGACACCAATTTAATTGGGAATAATATGCTTTATTTCTTTTTTTTAAAACTAATTATATATGAAGTTGAGTTTTTTTGGGTCTTATGAGAAAAGTTATCATTCTAATTCAGGGTTAGAATATGAAACATATAAGTATAATAAAATATGAGTCCATTTGTTATGTATGTATATTGTATCAATCTATGTATGTATGTTATTGATGTAATGGCTACCATTCATTGTAATAAACTTTTCATTTCTTTCATTTACGGTGAACCTGTTTTTCGCGAAGAATTTTGGCATGGGAACGTTTAATTCGTATTAGTACACTGTTTGAACAGTGGCTAATGACAGGCGACTTTAATGAAATCATTTACCACCATGAGAAAATTGGTGGGGGGGGGGGGGGTACTCTTTTTAGAATTTTGTCAGATGAGACAGACTTGATGTATGATTGATTTCCCTTATACTGGGAATTGTCTTTCATGGGACGACTAAACAGCGCAAGGCAAGGAATATGATCATTGGTATCTTAAATGCGAACGGGACTGAAGAAGAGACATTGGTTGAATGTACCGCTGTTAGTTATTTCCAAGTGATTTTTCTTCCTAGATGGTTTCGGATCTTGAAACACCATTGGTACATTTACCGCAGTCAGTCACTCCTGAGATGAATGACTTGTTAGCAAAATATAATCATTAATTTATTTTTAAAATGTTTTAACTGAATATTCATATACCTAAATTCAGATTAATTATTGTAGCCTCTACATCCTGCATAAACAGAAAGAAAAACATAACTCAAATATCGGCTTGCAAGCTAAACTGCTAGTATTGGGCTAGTTCAATTGATTTAGTCGAATAGAAGTTGGAAACTATGTTTTCGGATCTAGTTTCTTAAGAACTTTTAAAACATTAATCACAATGAAACTATAAAACAAAATTACAGTACGTGATATCCTCATTATATATCAAAATTTTTTAAAAATACCACATTTTTATTTTATTTTTTTCCAAAAATACTAAAATTAACACATTCGGACATCTCTTCCTAATCGTATATTACTAGTAAATCAATGATAAGTACATAATTGGTGTGAACGAACGAAATTTTTTAAGATAAACGTAAAATAACAAAGAATTGATAAACATCTTTAAAGCAGTAGCTCGACTACGACTTGTTAACAAAAAATTCACATGAGGGAATAGGACAAGAAAATAAAGTGAAAATGTGGTAAGAGTACAAATCTATAATAATATAAATAGTTTTATGATTTAAATTAAAAATATATAAAAGGAGGATACAAATAAGTGGTACAAAGCACTTAGTAACCATTGGTCGTTTTGACACTTATAGGGCTTTCTGTAACACCCGTGATCCGCGTTCTAAGTTTTGGGTACGAGTGGTAGTGAGGTTGTTTCGATTATGGTTGGCAAAAACTAAGAAAAATTGTCTAAGGCATGGAAGGCCACGGCAGATTGACCCGTGGGTCACGTTTGTATCACCCTTGGGTCGAGTTTCGGCTAGATTGGTGTTAATGAGCCTTTGGGCCATGGATCATATACCAAATGGATGGCGGTTAAGGGCTGGTTTGAGTCGTTTGGAGTAAACCGAATGCCTTTCTCTCCAAGGCTAGGGTTTTGAGCATTTAATGCATTTAATGCATTTAATGCATTTAATGCACTTGAGGCCTATATAAGAGAGGCCGTGGGAGCTCTCTCATTTCTCATTTCCGCCACTTAGAGAGAAATAAGAGAGAGAGAGAACGAGAGCAAGAAGCAGAGAGAGTTCTTCGTTCTTCGTTCTTCGTTCTTCGTTCTTCGTTCTTCGTTCTTCGTTCTTCGTTCTTCGTTCTTCGTTCTTCGTTCTTCGTTCTTTGTCAGATTTGTGAAATCAAGAACTAAAGTTGGAGAGTGGAGATTCGAGGTAAGAATCGTTTGAAACTTAGTGTTTTATTCGTTTGATTCGATTGTTAGGTTCTGATTTAGAGAATCGTGTTTGTCAAAAGGTGAAGGTTGTGTTCACGTTCGTGTTTGATCACCCGCGTGTGTGTCGGGCAGCGTTTGGTCGTCCGCCGTACGAACCTGGGTCGTCCGTACGTGCCAAGTGGGTCAGCCGTACGTACCAGGGTCGTGTTTGCGTGTGGTTCGGGTAAGGTTCGATTAAACCCTAAAAGTTATCGAACGTTTGTGTTTGGTTTGGTCTTTTAAGACGTTGCTTGTTGTTTGGGGTGTGTTTGGATCGTATGGATTAGGTGAGTGTACGGATTACTAGGTGATAGCAATCGTACCAAGGAGTTTCCATCGACCATCCGTTTGCTAAGGTGAGTTCGTAACCGTAGCTAATGTCTAAGGTTGTTTGTATGGCTCATGGAGTCTATGTTTGCTTGTTTGTGTTTGCGGTGATACACTTCGGTGTATGGTGCTACACTTCGGTGTAAAGGTATACTTCGGTATACGGTGTAGGTGATGATAGTGTGCACACGTATATCATGTTTGGTGTTTGATCAACACGGTTTGGTACGTTCGCGTACAGTTTGATGTTTGATGTTTGAGTTTGGTTTGATGATCCGTTTAACATGGTGTTTGTTATACGTTGAGTTTGGTGTTTGTTATGCAATAATGGCTTATGATTGTTGTATAAATAATGTTGGATGTTAGCTGGTGAGACGGGATGACCGATCTCACTAAGCAAATCGTTTGCTTATGCCCCCTTTCATGGTGGCAGGTAATGGAAGTGGCTAAGGAGCACGCGAGACAAGGCTGGAAAGGAGGGAATGGATTAGGACGGGGTTTATGTTATTTAAGCATTCATTTGACATTGGTTGGTCTGATTTGTTATTGCTTAAGTTTGGAACATGAACTCGTTTGTTAAGGTGTTTAGTTATGGAACCACTATCGTTTGTGAACCTCGTTTGAAGTTGAATTAAATACTCTGGTTATTCCCTATGCATGTTTGCGAGCCCGCTTAGGTTGTTAGACTTCCGCTAAGTTGTAATTGAATGAATTGGTTTAGGAATGGCCGAAAATTTTACTAAGTATAGTACGGTCGTTGGCACGTGTTCGCTGGTATCTTAACCCCGGGTTAGGTTCACCGGGTTAGGGTGTCACAAGTTGGTATCAGAGCGCGGTTCATTCTAGGATTGAATGTATTTGCATGGGTTTTTAGTGGGCTGTCTAATCCATCCTTCCAGCTGTCTCGCGGTAAGTCTTGGTGTTTGTTGTTTGTAGATGTGTTGCTAAGTTAGTTCACCACTAACTTAGTATATAACATCTGGTGTGGTTTGTTGTTGGCTAACCGTAATGGTAGAAAGACCAGAAGTACGGTAGTAGCAGCTGCGAGTAACACTGAGAGCAGTGTGGCTAGGAGTTCTGATCATGGGGAGGACCGTCAGGTTGACGATCACGTTGAGATTGGTCAGAACGTGGGTGTTGACGCAGCGAATGCTCAAGCTGCAGTAGCTGGTCCGACTCGGGAGGAGTTTGGACTAATGCTGGGTGCGTTGACCCAGATCTTGGCAAGGTTGCCACAGGTTGCGCCAGCACCTGCTGTTGTGGAGGCACCAGTTGGGGTGGTACCACCAGTGGATGTGGTACAACCGGCTGTGGTTCAAGGGGCGGTTGGTGTAGTTTCGTTCTATCTGACCATGATGGAGCACATGGTGAGATTGGGAACCCAGAAGTTTGAAGGTGGTTCTGATCCGGTGGAGGCAGACGAGTGGAAGTCGAGGATGGAGAGAAATTTCGTCTCTATTCGTTGCCCGGAGGACTACAAGAAGGATATCGCAGTGCACTTCTTGGGTGAGAAGGCCTACGATTGGTGGTTGGGTGCATCCGGGAGGATGCTGGACCCAGATTGTTCGTGGGAAGTTTTCCGTGGGGAATTTCGAGCTAAGTATTTCCCACCGGAAGCAGCCGATCGTCTGGAGAGTGAGTTCTTGGAGTTGCGTCAGGGTAGAATGACCATCCGGGAGCTCGAAGTGGAGTTCAACAGGCTGAGGAAGTATGCTGGACGGCATATGGAGGATGAGGATGCTCGTATCCGTTGGTTCACGAGGGCTATGCGGATTGATCTCCGTAACCGTGTCCGGATGAGCAACTTTACTACGCTTACCGAGCTAGTAGAGAAGGCAGCAGCTTTGGAGTCCGGGATGGACGAAGAAGCAAGGCAGCTTGGTGCGGTTAAGCAGACAATTCCAGCAGTACCGTATGCTAAGAGTGGGAACATTTCCGGGCAGAAACGGAAATGGGATAAGCACAAGAGTGGGGGTAAGGTGACCACTACTCAGAGTGCATGTCCGAAGTGTGGAAAGGTGCACCCAGGTCTGTGTAGGATGGCATCTGGGGGATGTTTCCGTTGTGGCAGCACGGAACATAAGCTCAGCGAGTGTACAGCTCCAAAGTTGTGTTACCATTGTGGCGAGCCGGGGCATATCAAGCCCAATTGTCCGAAGCTGGTTCAGCAAGGTGGGAGTCAGCCGTCGGCTAAGAGGCAAGTAGTTGGGACAGCCGTGATGCCAAGGGTGTACTCGATTTCGGAGGATGCTATTGATCCAAGTTCGTCTCGTCCGATTTCTGGTTAGTACATCTATCTCACCTAGTAAATTGCGTTTGAGTTTATACTTTGTGTTTGGAAATTGCGTTTGCGTTTGAGTTTGCCGTTTGCGTTGGTGTTTGTCGTTGTTGGTGAGTCTTAGCATTCTAAATGAATGTGTAGGGACTGTTTGTATGGGCGGATTAGCGACTCATGTGTTGTTCGATTCTGGAGCAACACATTATTTTGTTAATCCGGAGTTAGTGGGAAAGGGTGGGTTCATAAAGGAACCGGTGGAGCAGCTGGGAATGGTCCAAGCAGCAGGTGGACAGGTGATGATGACCTACGGGATGGTCATGAATGTCTCGGTGATGATCGATGGGATCGATATGCCGGCAGACTTGAGGGTTTGTCGTGTCAAGTGCTACGATGTGATTTTGGGCATGGATTGGCTCGACAAGTATAAGGCGCATCTAGACTGTCACCGGAGGCGTGTTTGGTTCGAGAAAGGCGATGCGAGAGTTGTGTTTCAAGGGATTCAGACTTCGCCAAGCAGTTTGATCGTGTCGGCTATCCAAGCCGGGCAGTTGATCGAGAAAGGGTGTGAAGTCTATCTGGCTACTATCAACATTGGTGAGGAGGGACCAATTGCCGAGTTGGGAGAAATTCCAGTGGTAAGGGATTTCATGGACGTGTTCGAGTCGTTGACGGGACTACCACCGGCAAGGTCAGATCCGTTCACCATTGAGTTGGAGCCTGGTACGGCTCCGATCTCTAAGGCACCGTATAGGATGGCGCCTGCTGAGATGGCCGAGCTGAAGAAGCAGCTCAGTGATTTGGTGGACAAGGGTTTTGTTCGTCCGAGCAGTTCACCGTGGGGAGCACCGGTGTTGTTCGTTAAGAAGAAGGATGGGAGTTTTCGGTTGTGTATCGATTACCGCGGGTTGAACCGGGTAACCGTGAAGAACATGTATCCTTTGCCGAGGATTGATGAGTTGTTGGACCAACTCAAGGGTGCTACCTGTTTTTCGAAGATTGATTTGGCTTCGGGTTATCATCAGATTCCGGTAGCCGAGGAGGATGTTCGTAAGACCGCCTTTAGGACGAGGTACGGTCATTACGAGTTTGTGGTGATGCCGTTTGGGTTGACTAACGCACCGGCAGCGTTTATGAAACTCATGAACAACGTGTTCAGAGAGTATTTGGACGAGTTTGTCATCATCTTTATCGATGACATTCTGGTGTACTCGAGGGATCGAGATGAACACCGAGTCCATTTGGAGAAGGTGTTAAGTAGGCTGAGGGAGCAGAGGTTGTTTGCCAAGTTCAGCAAGTGTAGCTTCTGGAAGAAGGAAATTGGGTTCTTGGGTCATATCGTCTCGGACAAGGGAGTGTCCGTTGATCCAGGGAAAATCAAGGCCATAGAGGAGTGGCCAAGACCGCAGAATGCGTCTGAGATAAGGAGTTTTCTCGGATTGGCTGGGTACTACAGGAAATTCGTGAAGGGATTTGCTAGTACGGCCAAGTCTATGACACAGCTAACGGGAAAGGATGTTCCGTTTGTGTGGGCGGCCGAGTGTGAGAAGAGTTTCTCGACACTTAAGAGGATGCTAACCAGTGCACCAGTGTTAGCATTGCCCGAGCCGGGTGAACCGTTCGTGGTTTATACGGATGCTTCAAGGTTGGGTCTGGGTTGTGTTCTGATGCAGAAGGGTAAGGTGATCGCCTATGCATCTAGACAGCTAAGGAAGCATGAAGGGAACTACCCTACCCATGATCTAGAGATGGCAGCGGTGGTGTTTGCATTAAAGATTTGGAGATCCTATCTCTACGGTGGTAAGGTTCAGGTCTTCACCGACCACAAGAGCTTGAGGTATATTTTTACTCAGCCCGAGTTGAACCTTAGGCAGCGTAGATGGATGGAGTTGGTCGCAGACTATGACGTGTCTATCGAATACCATCCGGGTAAGGCCAATTCCGTGGCCGATGCACTAAGTCGTAAGCGTACAGTGGTGGCTTCGGAAAAGGATATGGAGTCATTGGTAAGCATGGTGAGTGCTTTGCGGCTAGCGGTTTTGACTGATGAGGTGGAACCGTTGGGTTTGGGAGCAGCGGATCAGGCGGATTTGTTGACTCGTGTTAGAGCAGCCCAGGAAAAGGATGAGAAGTTGAATCAGGTAGCTCAGAATGATAAGACCGAGTACCAGATCTCGAATAATGGTATGATTCTGGTGAATGGTCGAGTGTGTGTTCCTAGCGATAAGGTGTTAAAGGACGAGATCCTTAAGGAAGCACACCAGTCTAAGTTCTCCATTCATCCGGGAGCAACTAAGATGTATCGTGACCTGAAGAGGTACTACCAGTGGGTAGGAATGAAGCGTGATGTTGCTAAGTGGGTTGCGAGTTGTCCGACGTGTCAGTTGGTTAAGGCTGAACATCAGGTTCTGGGAGGTTTACTGCAGAAGTTACCGATTCCCGAGTGGAAGTGGGACATGATCACGATGGATTTTGTCACGGGATTACCGATGTGTGACGGTAAGGATGCGATTTGGGTCATCGTGGACCGATTGACCAAATCGGCACATTTCTTGGCAGTTAACCGAAATGACAGATCGGAGAAGCTAGCTGAGATCTATGTGAAGGAGATTGTGCGTTTGCACGGAGTTCCGGCAAGTATTGTGTCGGATAGGGATTCTAAGTTTGCTTCGGCGTTTTGGAGGGTGTTGCAGAGACGGTTTGGGACTAAGGTCCATATGAGTACTGCGTATCATCCTCAGACGGACGGACAGTCCGAGAGAACGATTCAGACTTTGGAGGATTTGCTAAGGGCGGCAATCCTAGATTTGGGTGGAAATTGGGAGAGCCACTTGTCGTTGGCTGAGTTTGCGTACAACAATAGCTACCAAGCTAGTATCGGTATGTCACCGTACGAAGCCTTGTATGGCAGGCCTTGTCGTACACCCCTTTGTTGGACACAAGTGGGGGAGAGGAGCATCTTTGGTAGAGATTTCGTGGACGATACGACTGAGAAGGTCCGAATTTTGAGAGTAAAGCTTAAGGAAGCTCAGGACCGGCAAAAGAGCTATGCGGATAAGCGTCGGAGAGAGCTGACGTTTGAGGTGGGAGATATGGTCTATTTGAAGATGGTTACCTACAAGGGTAAAGAGCGGTCTAGTCAGACGGCTAAGTTGAGTCCGAGGTACATGGGTCCGTATCGGATTGTGGAAAGGATTGGTGCAGTGGCATATAAGTTGGATTTGCCACCGGCCTTGAAAGCTTTTCATAAGGTGTTTCACGTTTCTATGCTAAGGAAGTGCATGGTAAACGGTGAAAACGTGGTTGTTAATCCTCCGGCAGATTTGCAGCCTAATCTGACCGTGGAAGGTAGACCTGTCAGGATCATTGACCGGAGAGTTCGAGCAGACCGAAGGAAAAAGGTCAAGTTGATTCAGGTCGTATGGGATTGCGATGGTGAGGAAGAGATCACGTGGGAACCAGAAACGGCAATGAAGGAAAGGTTTCCTAAGTGGTTTGAAAAGCAAGAGGTGGAAACACCTAAGAGAAAGGGTAAGGCTTGAGCCGATTCGAGGACGAATCGATGCTAAGTGGGGGAGAATTGTAACACCCGTGACCCGCGTTCTAAGTTTTGGGTACGAGTGGTAGTGAGGTTGTTTCGATCATGGTTGGCAAAAACTAAGAAAAATTGCCTAAGGCATGGAAGGCCACGGCAGATTGACCCGTGGGTCACGTTTGTATCACCCTTGGGTCGAGTTTCGGCTAGATTGGTGTTAATGAGCCTTTGGGCCATGGATCATATACCAAATGGATGGCGGTTAAGGGCTGGTTTGAGTCGTTTGGAGTAAACCGAATGCCTTTCTCTCCAAGGCTAGGTTTTGAGCATTTAATGCATTTAATGCATTTAATGCATTTAATGCATTTAATGCATTTAATGCATTTAATGCATTTAATGCACTTGAGGCCTATATAAGAGAGGCCGTGGGAGCTCTCTCATTTCTCATTTCCGCCACTTAGAGAGAAATAAGATGAGTATGATGGTTTCACTCTAACTTTTTCCTGAACCACGTCCATAAGAGCTTTAGGAGTTGGCGTTTCCAATGAACCAGGATAATCTTCTTGTAAAACATCTGCAACTAATTTTGGATTACTTTTCCTTTTGTTCTTCGTTGTACTCGTAGTTGCGCGAGAGCATAAATGCATCTTCCTGTATACTTTAACCGACAAATTTTGTTGCTTTGAATGTTCAGGCCTCGACACTCGGAGATACCAATCACACCCTTCTACACGACATTTGACCACGTATCTCCAAGTATCCGAATTTAATATTTTGAATTCAAAACATTCCTTTTGTGAAGATCTCAACACTAAGCTATGCACTTGTTCCTTGCTAACAAATTCCTACCCTAATTCGATACCCGTACCATCTTCTCATTCCTCTACAAACTGTTCTTCTTCTTCATCACATGGAAGCTCAAGACATTCATCTCTACCAAAACCGTTATAAAAACCGTCATCAAAACCATCATCCACATCGTCATGTGCTACATTCTCACCATCTCCATCTCCGACACCTTCTTTATCCATGGGCCCGTAATGTTGCTCTGGTTCATCGACAAGAATAATCGCACCATCGTTTACTCTATCATTTGAATCCATCTCACCATAATTCCCACCAAATGAACTCCCTCCCTCTCCTCTTAAAACTTGCTCCTCGCGCTCATTTATTTCCACATGCAAGGCACTTCTACATTGTTCTTTATCCATGCTCGATAGATAACCATCAACGTCATCATCATCCAAAATAATCAAAACTTTTGGAGGTTTCAATAGCAATGGAATGTAACTCAATTTTACATTTCTCGTATCTTCGTCTAATCCCAATCTTCCTGCATATCCTATCCACTAACACCGAATAAGTTAGCTCCTCCTTAAACGATAAACCGTACAACTTAGCTTCTTTTGAAATCCATCGACTCCCATCTCCTGTCTCTACGTATTTCCCTCCATATTCAAAATATATGACTGTTTTGTTCATTGTATATCCTGGAAAAATAAATAAATAAATACATTACCACATATTTACTTTTAACGGTAATATCAGTTGTACCTGTTATACCACTTCTCTCAGTAACACCAGTTTTACTAGTTATCCTATATCTGCAAATTTGGAAAATTCGGATACGGATACGGATACGGTGACTAATCTCAATATATGCATAATCCTAATACTAATCTACCTACGATTCAACCACTAACATCCAGAATTGATTTGCACCCAATGTGCATACCAAATTCCTAAATCCATTCAATTAAAATCCCCAAATCCGCAAATCAAATTCAAAACATAAAACAACAAAATCATACATCTAATTGGATCAACATAACAGTTTGCAAGCTCTCACCTAGAAAAACTCACCTCAAATTTCAAGCTTCAAGCTTCAATGTCGAGCTCAAAGATGACCTCAATATGGCAGATCGATGGGATGAATCGGAATTGACGTTGCTGCAAATCGACAGGATGTGCTTCAAGCTTCAACTGGAATGTGGAAATGGAGGCCAGCTTCAAACTTCAAGCTTCGACGGAGCTTCAACTTCCATTTCAGGTCGACGACGAAGCGCTGTTTTTTGGTCGATATCAATCCGATTTGGTGATGGATTGGATGCATATCATTGGACGATATTTATTTTATTTGATTCGCCAATTTTTCGATTTTTTTTTAAATCATAAATCCCAAAACTAAGGGGCAAAATCGGTTTTGCTCATTTCATTAAGAGTAAGGGGTACATTAGACTACAAGAGAGCATGCCAGAGAAGAGTAATAAGTGATTGGAGTATTCCAGCCATTCGTCCGGGATTAATATGCGATTGGTAATTCAACCTTTACAAATCATTCAAGATTTCTTACATCCCTAATCTCTTGGTCTTCCAAAATTGTTTCATCGCCTCTCTTAATTGCGACGATAAGAAGCCATGAATCAATGTATCGAATATTCCTCCTGACAAAAATAAATCCTCGAATACTCTCATTATCATTTTTCCATTTTTTTAAATTGAAAAATGGATAAAAGACCTTTAACCCTTAATACTTTTCATAATTTACTGACCCAGCCATTCTAATACGGGTCAACCCAGATCCAGATTTTAACGTAATCTATTAATCAAATCTCTCTTTCTCTGCAAAAATCGCAGACATCTTTTTTTTGTTTCCTCTGCAAAAATCGCATCCATCCTCCATCTTCTTTCTCTTCTCTTTCTCCGTCGTCTTCTTTCTTCGTCGTCTTCTTTCTTCGTCGTCCCTCTTTTCTTCATCATCTCTTCATTATCAGTCTCTTTGGCGTCTCTTCTTTCGCCGTCGTTTCTTCTCAAATCTCGAATCAATTGAAGGTAAGCGTTTCAAATGGGTTTTGATTTTGAAAAAAAGTTTTGATTTTTAACTAGGCTTTGATTTGCAACTCTGAATTTTGGATTATCGCTTATCGCTTTCAGATCTATTCAACTATGAATCTGGGTTCGAACCGCCCCTCATTTAATTTGGCCGTCGTTCTTCAGGAAGGCACCGACGAGAGAGATGAAGGAGAAGAAGGAAACGATGCTAGAGATCGACGCTCTTTCGAGTTTTACTACGATGACGGATCTTGGTCGGGTACAAAGTTTTAATGAATAGTTGTACCAATAATATCGAGTTCTACCATGTATTTTTTTCTAGTTGTACCAAATATATAGTTGTACCATGTATATTGCATTTATACCAAATAATATCTAGTTATACCATGTATATTGCAGTTGTACCAAATAATACTAAGTTGTACCGTATCTTTGCAGTTGTATCAAATAATACTAAGTTGTACCGTGTCTTTGTAGTTGTACCAAATAATACCTCTAAAGTTGTACCATGTTTTTGTAGTTGTACCAAATAGTACCTAGTTGTATAATTTTATTATATTGGACGAAAAATTGAATTTTTAATTATTATTATTAAAATTATAATTAATAAAAAAATGAGAAATGGTAAAATCGGCATAACACATTTTCATTAAAAGAGAGGAGTATCTCAGATTACATAAGAGTATGCCAGAGAGGAGTATTAACAGATTGGAGTATTTCAAATTTTCGTCCAGAAGCCATGGTCGGAATATGAAAAGAGCGATTTCGGTTAGGCATGACCACGGTTATGGTTACGATGGTTAACCTTAACCTTAACCATTTAATATACGGTTAAAATGGTTATGGTTAACTACGGTTCCAGTTAGTATGGTTAGGTTAGATACGGTTACAGTTATTTGATGATTATGATACGGTTAATATCAAAAATATAATTCAATAATTATGGTTTTTTTTTTAAATGAAACAATGAAAAAATAAATGAAGATGACTATGATTTTTATTAAGATAATATGATTTTTGAGTTTTTATCTTTACAAACGAAATTATTTATTTATTTTCTTTCTATTCTAATTTTTTGTTTTAAGTAATGACCATATTTTATTTTAAATTTAGTTATAAATTATGAACATAACTAAAATATATCTCAACTCAATAACACGATCATCTAATTAGTTAGAAGCCTAGATAATTTCTCGATATACTTTTGACTATGTGTTTATGGTGTAATCGTGTAACAACATCTCAAAGTTATTCTATTTTTTTTTTCTCTTTTCATTATTCTTTTTATTACAAATTTACTGTTTTTGAATATTAGTTATACTTATGAGACAATAATACATTTTAACACATTCACTTTTAGTTAATATATAATTTTTATTTGTTTTAAATATTTTTAGACTTGGACTTGATAAATATTTAATTATACATAATTTTCTATCATATTAATTATACATAATTCATTGTTAGAAGAATCAATTTTATTTTAAAAAGGGTTACGGGTATAAGTTTACGGTTTTAACCGTGCGGTTAACCGACGATTTTGATACGGTTACGGTTAATAAATGGTTACGGTTAACAATTTTTTTAACTATAACAAATAGATTTTTACGGTTAACTGTTACGGTTTTTAACCATTTTGTATGGTTACAGTACTGTTACGGTTGAAAAATGGTACGGTTACGGTCCGAAATACTGTTACGGTTTGATTTTGGTCATGCCTAATTCTGGTAACGCCTTGATGAGAGACGCCTTGATGAGAGACGCCTGATGATTGGTTTTAGTGATTGATATGTGGCAGTCTTTCCATTGCTGACGTGGCAGAATGATGGAGAGTGTTGGCTTCTTGTTATATATTAGATATCACATAAGTCGTGTTAGTGAATATCTATTATACGACTGTTTTTAATAGCTCATTCGATTTTGTTTGCTTTCTTCCTCATCATCCCTCTCAATATCCTTGCACGAGAGGAGATATTTATAAAAAAATAATGTAAGGCTCTGACCCTATTGTCACAGGCTTAGGTAGACAGTCATATTGTCACATCGTTGTTCAACTCCGTAAGGGGTGGAATGCAATTTTCCTTCGGTTGGTGTCAACTGTCAAGTGTGTACCATCTGTATTGCCAATTGCATGGACCGGTTGTCTTTCTCTGGCACTGAGGTGACTATTTCTTATTGAAGGAGTGTAAAACCACTCCAAATAATATATATATATATAACAATATCTTTAAAATAATATACTTTCAAGATTTTTTAACATCAATCTTAGACTTTTAGTTTGATTAGTTTTGTGGTCAATATTAATTTGAAATTTTAATTCTTTTGCTTTGATATTGTTGATTAACCTTATTTTTTGACACCAAATGTTCCGCTGGCCATATGTTCAATTGGTTCATGTTTGTGTTTAAATTTAGCTATTTCCTTAAAAAAGTTATTTAATAAAAATATTAAAGTCTTTTTACCATAAAAGAAACTATAAATACTACACTTTGACGTCTTTTGCTTCATATTACTTCAAAAAATATTTTAGATCCAAAATATGAAACATCTCATAGTTGTTACGTTAGTTATTGCCTTGTGTTTTGGTTTGAGTACAGAAAATTGTCCCCTTAACACTTTAGAATTGCGAAATGAACTTGATTCTCGTACTATTCTCAAAGTCAATTGTTCATCCAACAGAGACCAATCTACCAATGCCGAAGATGTGAAATTCAACAAATCATATATACTTAGAATTCCAGAGCGTTTAAACTCAAGAATAGTATGGCGTTGTACTTTAAGGCAAGGTCAGAAAATGGAGAAAGTTTTTACCATATGGAGAGCATACAGAGGATCCCGCCATCCTCGATGTAGTCAGATACGGTCATGGATTGCCAAACCTGATGGAATTTACTTAGAGAGTAATAAAAGAGGGGTTCTTGAACCGAAGGGACACCAATTTAATTGGGAATAATATGCTTTATTTCTTCTTTTTAAAACTAATTATATATGAAGTTGAATTTTTTTTGGGTCTTATGAGAAAAGTTATCATTCTAATTCAGGGTTAGAATATGAAACATATAAGTATAATAAAATATGAGTCCATTTGTTATTTATGTATACTATATCAATCTATGTATGTTATCGATGTAATGGCTACCATTCATTGCAATAAAGTTTTCGTCTCTTTCGTTTACGGCGAACCTATTTTTTACGAAGAATTTTGGCATGGGTAAAATTGGGGGGGGGGGGGGGGGGGCGGGGGACTCTTTTTAGAATTTCGTCTAATGAGACAGACTTGATGTATGATTGATTTCCCTTATAATGGGAATTGTCTTTCATGGGTTGGGCGAAGGGGTAAAAATGTGAACCATTGTCAACTAGATAGATTGATGGGAAATGAGGAGTACAACGCATTATTTACAAATACTCAAGCCGAATATCTTCGGTTTATGGGTTTGGATCACTGACTCGTATTAACCAATGTCCTTGCCAGGAAATATGATGGGAATAGATTGTTTCTCTTCGATAAGCGATTGTTATCCAAACCAAATTTCGACTTTGTCGTTGCGGAAAGTTGGTTAAATGTTAAGAATAAACCTGAACCATCATTGGAAGATCGGATCAAAAACTGCAGGACTCAAACCTCGCTAAGGACCAAGCCAACTCTTCCGTAATTATTGATAATTTGAAATCTCAGTTGGAGGATGCACAAAGCAGTGGCTCAACGTCGGCCGAGGAGGTCTTAGCTTTGCAGGATAGATTACGTCTCACTCTAGTGTAGGATGAAACATTCTAGAGGCAAAAGAGTCGGGCCCCTTAGTTAGAGGAAGGAGACCAAAATACTTCATTCTTTCATGTGACGACTAAACAGCGCAAGGCAAGGAATATGATCATTGGTATTTTAAATGCGAACGGGACTGAAGAAGAGACATAGGTTGAATATACCACTGTTCGTTATTTCCAAATGGTTTTTTCTTCCTCGGTCGTCTCAGATCCTGAAACACCGTTGTTATATTTATCGCAGTCAGTCACTCCTAAGATGAATGACTTGTTAACAAAACATAATCATTAATTTATTTTTAAAAATTGTGAACTGAATATTCATATACCTAAATTCAGATTAATTATTATAGTCTCTGCATCCTGCATAAACAGACAAATGAATGAATATTTTCTTCAAAAAAAAAACATAACTCAAATATCAGCTTGCAAGCTAAACTACTAGTACTAGACTAGTTCAATTGATTTAGTCGAATATAAGTTGGAAACTATGTTTTCGGATCTAGTTTCTTAAGAATTTTTAAAAACATTAATCACAATAAAACTATAAAAACAAAATTACAGTATGTGATATCCTCGTTATATATCAAGAATTTTTTAAAATACCATATTTTATTTTATTTTTTCCAAAAATACTAAAATTAACACGTTCGGACATCTCTTCCAAATCGTATATTACTAGTAAATCAATGATAATTACATAATTGGTGTGAAGGAAACAAATTTTTTTAAGGTAAACATAAAATAACAAAGAATTGATAAATATGTTTAAAACAGTAGCTCGATTACGACTTGTTAACAAAAAATTCACATGAGGGAATAGGACAAGAAAATAAAGTGAAAATGCGGTAAGCATACAAATCTTTATAATAATAGTACAAATAGTTTTAAGAATTAAATATAAAATATATAAAAAGAGGATACAATTAAGTGGTACAAAGCACTTAGTAACTATTGGTCATTTTGACACTTATAGGGCTTTCATTGTTACGTCATAGTGGATGCCGCCGTAAGAAGAGATCGGAGTAAAAGCCTCTTCGATGGCGAAGTCGTTGAGGACTTGTACAAACCCATCATACTCAAAATTGAGACACCTTGTGTGTTGGTATGTTTCCCTCTTTGATGCATTCATAAATAATTATATCACATAAGTTGTGTTACTGAATATCTATTATACGAATTATTTTTAATAGCTCATTTGTCTGTTTATGCAGGATGTAGAGGCTATAATCATTAATCTGAATTTAGGTATATGAATATTCAGTTAAAACATTTTAAAATAAATTAATGATTATATATTGTTAACAAGCCGTTCATCTCAGGAGTGACTGACTGCGGTAAATATACCAATGGTGTTTCAAGATCCGAAACCATCTAGGAAGAAAAAATCACTTGGAAATAACTAACAGTGGTACATTCAACCAATGTCTCTTCTTCAGTCCCATTAGCATTTAAGATACCAATGATCATATTCCTTTCCTTGCGTTGTTTAGTCGTCACATGAAAGAATGAGGTATTTTGGTCTCCTTCCTCTAACTAAAGGGCCCGATTCTTTTGCCTCTAGAACGTTTTTTCCTACACTAGAGTGAGACGTAATTTATCCTACAAAGCTAAGACCTCCTCGACCGACGTTGAGTCACTGCTTTGTGCATCTTCCAATTGAGATTTCAAATTATCAATAAGTACGGACGAGTTGGCTTGGTCCTTCTCCCGCCACTGCGAGGTTTGAGTCCTGCAATTTTTAATCCGATCTTCCAATGTTGGTTCAGGTGTATTCTTAACATTTAACCAACCTTCCGCAACGACAAAGTCGAAATTCGGTTTGGATAACAATCACTTATCGAAGGGCAACAATTTATTCCCATAATATTTCCTCGCAAGGACATTGGTTAATACGGTTCAGCAATCTGAACCCATAAACCGAAGATATTCGGCTTGAGTATTTGTAAATAATGCTTCGTACTCCTCATTTCCCATCAATCTATCCAGTCGACACTGGTTCACATTTTTACCCCTTCGCCCAACCCATGAAAAACAATTCCCATTGTAGGGAAAATAAATCATAACTCAAATATCGGCTTGCAAGCTAAACTGCTAGTATTGGGCTAGTTCAATTGATTTAGTCGAATAGAAGTTGGAAACTATGTTTTCGGATTTAGTTTCTTAAGAACTTTTAAAACATTAATCACAATGAAACTATAAAAACAAAATTACAGTACGTGATATCCTCATTATATATCAATAATATTTAAAAATACCACATTTTTATTTTATTTTTTTCCAAAAATACTAAAATTAACACGTTCGGACATCTCTTCCTAATCGTATATTACTAGTAAATCAATGATAGTTACATAATTGGTTTGAACGAAAGAAATTTTTTAAGATAAACGTAAAATAACAAAGAATTGATAAACATCTTTAAAGCAGTAGCTCGACTACGACTTGTTAACAAAAAATTCACATGAGGGAATAAGACAAGAAAATAAAGTGAAAATGTGGTAAGAGTACAAATCTTTATACTAATATAAATAGTTTTAAGATTTAAATTAAAAATATATAAAAAGCATGTTGTATTAAAAATACCATATGAAACAAAAGCTATAATATGATCATAACTAACTTCATCTTTATTTTTTTACATACTTATAAAATAAAGTTAGACAGGAAAATGAAGATCAATACCTAAATTTTCAAATTTTTTTTTACAATACCTAAATTTATGTAGCGTTTTCATGCAGCAATGTTGCTATAGAATGTTCCTCTTAATATTAAACCAAAGAGGTACACGAGTATTTATAGTTACAAGAGAGATTTTAGGGTATCTATGAATATGTAAAGTTAACTTATTTACATATAGAATATATATATACTAACACGCCCACTCAAGATGGACAGACTGTAGTCAAACCAATCTTGTTAAGAAGCGAAATGTAGCGAGCTCGAGAGAGAGGTTTAGTAAGACCATCGGCGAGTTGATCAACGGAAGCAACATGAGACACACATAGCACCTTGAACTGGACCAAATTCCAAATGTAATGATAGTTGGTAGCAACGTGCTTCATACGCGAGTGAAAGATCGGATTAGCACATAGGTATGTCGCACCAACGTTATCACAATAGATCACTGGAGGCTAATCAAGATTGATCCTAAGCTCAATGAGAAGAGAACGAACCCATTAAACCTCAAAATTCGTGTCAGCAACCAACTTATACTCTGTTTCGGTAGACGACGGTTGCTTTTTAGAGGACCAAGAAATAAGATGCTTCCCAAGATAGACAAGATAGGCACCAGTGGAAGTATATTGATCTTTATTTTCAGTCCAATCAGCATCGGAATAAGCATGAAGGGTTAGGGAGTTCTAAACAGAGAACGTCAAACCACGCGTAGCCGTGCCACAAAGATAGCATAAGACTCGTTTAGCAGCATCCCAATGTTGTGTAGTAGGCTGGTGAATGTATTGTGATAGCTTGTTAATAGAAAATGCAATGTCAGGATGAATGAACAAGAGATATTGAAGACTACCAATATCCATTCGATACTTAGTTGCATCTTCAAGAAAAGTACCACTATTTTTAGTGAACGAAACTGAGTTAGCAAAAGGTGTCGATACCGGTTTTTCTGTGAGCATATTTGTGCACTGAAGAAGATCTGTAACATACTTAGTTTGAGTAAGGACAAGACCTTCAGCGGTATGGTGCACCTCGACACCAAGAAAGTATGATAAGGGACCATATCCTTAAGCGAGAATCTATTTCCCAAGATGTCAATAAATCGTTGAACATGAACCATGGAACTACCTGTGATAACTGTAGGAATTTAGAGAATAGATTATACAGATCTGAGAGTATAGAGAGAGAGTATCTGAATATTTCTTATATTTCTGTATGTCTTTTTCTTTACATCAAAATACACTTATATAGACAATTAACTAATAGGGAGAAGCTTTGTTGAATCTTCTCAAGGAAGCTAGTTTTGAACTCTGCCAGAAGTCTGCTGAAGTTTTACTCTGCCAGAAGTCTGCTGAAGCTTTACTCTGCCAGAAGTCTGCTGAAGCTTTACTCTGCCAGAAGTCTGCTGAAGCTCTATTCTGCCAGTTTAACATTCCCCCTCAAGATTGGCTGGTGGAGATCTAATAAGCCTATCTTGCAATGTAGCTCATCACACACTTTTGAAGTAGTCGCTTTTGTGAAGATGTCTGCCAATTGGTCCGAGCTCTTCACATATGTTGGAGAGATTTCTCCTCCTTGAACCTTCTCCCTAATGTAGTGACAGTCCACCTCTATGTGTTTTGTTCTCTCATGAAACACAGAGTTGGAAGCAATGTGAATTGCAGCTTGATTATCACAATGAAGTAAGATATGTTCAGGTGACTTCACCCCAAGGTCTTTGAGAAAACTCTTCAGCCAAACAAGTTCTCCGGTGATGTTTGCCATTGCTCTATACTCAGCCTCAGCACTTGATCTTGCAATGACTTTCTGCTTCTTGCTCTTCCAAGTAACCAAGTTACCTCCAACGAAAGTGCAATAGCCGGTTGTAGACTTTCTATCAACCCTATCACCTGCCCAATCTACATCACAATATCCAACAATATCTGTACTAGAGTTGCGACCCATCATTATACCTTTCCCTGGTGTACCTTTTATGTACCTTAGGATTCTCTCAACCATTCGCCAATGGTGTCTAGTGGGAGCTTGCATATGCTGGCTTACTCGATTAACCGCAAAATAGATGTTTGGTCTAGTGATGGAAGATATATCAGCTTCCCCACCATTCTTTGATACTGCTTTATATCCACAAACGGTTCCCCCTCCGGCACCTCCTTATAGCTCTCCTCAATAGGTGTTTTAGCTGACCTTGAACCTAGTTTCCCTGTTTCTGATAAGAGATCCAATGCATACTTCCTTTGAGAGAGGAACAACCCATCATCCAGTTTGCAAACTTCAATCCCAAGGAAGTACTTCAGTTCCCCCCAAGTCTTTGATATCAAAAGACGCTTTGAGGAGCTCTTTAGTTTGGTTCACCCCATCTACATTATCACCAGTAATGATAATGTCATCAACATATATGAGCACAACGACAATACCTTTCTCCCCTTGAGTTGTGAACAATGTATGATCTGCCTCAGACCTGTGGAAGCCATTCCCAAGAAGACAGCTACTCAATCTTTGGTACCAAGCTCCCGGAGAATGTTTGAGACCATAGATTGCTTTCTTGAGTTTACACACCTTGCTACTGTTGGCTACATCATGAAACCCTTCAGGAGGCACAATATAGACTTCTTCTTCCAAGTCCCCTTGGAGAAAAGCATTCTTAACATCCATCTGCCATAGATCCCATGAGAGATTAGTAGCAATAGAGAGAAGAACACGTACTGAGTGAAGCTTTGCTACTGGAGCAAACGTTTCTTTATAGTCCTCTCCATATTTCTGAGTGTATCCCTAGGCAACTAGCCGTGCTTTGTACCTCTCAATCTCTCCGCTTCTTGTATTCTTTATTGTATACACCCATCTGCTACCTACCAACTTCTTGTCATCAGGTAGATCAGCCATGTCCCAACTACCATTCCTCTTTTGTGAGTCAATTTCCTCATTCATGGCCTGAACCCATACTTTGCTCATGCATGCTTCTTCATACTTATTGGGCATAACTTCCTTGTAAATTTTGCTAAGGAATCCTTGGTGCTCTTCTGGAAGATGTGCAACAGAGCAATATCCTTGGATAGGATGAGCAACAGCCTTGTGGTTGTAGTACACTCTTGTGTTCGTCCAATTCTCAGGCCCAACCTTCACTCTCTCACTTCTTCTTAGAGGAGGAACTGATTCCTTATCAGATTCTGTTTCTTCTGAATCATTAACTACAGCATTTTCCAGAAAGTCTGAATCTGAGTCCTCATCTAGAGATTCCCCCTCTCCTGTAGTTCCATCTGAATTTGGTGTAGGCACCTCTACTTCAAGGTTACCCTCACCACTCAGAACCGTATTACCATCATCTTGAGTTGGAGTCCCTTGAGCATTCTCTTCACAAGCGTTTGGCATCACTTGTGGACCAGCAAGAGTAACTAAATCATCAAGGATCTGCTTTAGTTTGGAGGCATGATCAATGGAGGATGCAAGGTCTTCCAAACTGTCCCAATTCTTTGCATCAAAATATCCCTTCTCTTCATCAAACTTGACCTCTCTAGAGACATAGACACGCTGGGTGTTTGGGTTGTAGCATTTGTACCCTTTTTGAGTAGATGAGTACCCAATGAACATACATTTGGTGCTTTTGGGCTCCAACTTATTCCTCTGCGCTTCTGGTACAAAGACATAGCAGACACAACCAAAGATTTTGAGATGATCAATGTTTGGTTTGACTTTGTTAAGTACCTCATATGGAGACACACCACCAAGGTGTTTAGTTGGCAGCTTGTTGATAAGATAACAAGCAGTCATCACTGCGTCTCCCCAATACTGCTTTGGAACACATTTGTCAAATAGCAGTGATCTAGCAACCTCCATCAGATGCTTATTCTTGCATTCTGCCACTCCATTTTGTTGAGGAGTGTAAGCACAAGAAGTCTGATGTACAATCCCATGCTTTCCCAACAGCTCTTTAAACCCATTGCTTGTGTGTTCCCCTCCATTATCACTTCTGAAGACCTTAACCTTAGCCCCAAACTGAGTGGAGACATAGTTATGGAACTTAGAAAATGCCTCAAGGACATGACTCTTTGATAGCAGAAGAGTAACCCATGTGTATTTGGATTTCTCATCAATGAAGGAAACAAAATATTTGTATTGATCACGAGTGGCACAAGGTGCTGTCCATACATCAGAGTGAACCAGATCAAAGCAATCATCATACAAAGTAGTGGATTCTGGAAAAACAGTCCTACGATGTTTTCCTAGAATACACGCTTCACATTCTTGATGATCTTGAGTCAGGTTCGGTAAAAAGAGTTGAAGAGCCTTGAGATGAGGGTGACCAAGCCTAGCATACCAAACAGAGCTCATACAACTGGAGCTTAGAGCAGAGTGAGTAGCCGCACCATCCACAACAGGTTGCTTGTTGTCCAAAAAATCTAAAATATAGAGACCATCCTTGGAGCAACCTTCTCCAATGGTCTTCCCTGACTTAGTGTCCTGAAACCATACATCATCAGGACTAAAGACAGCCAAACAATCAAGGTCTTTGGTCACCTTTTGGACAAACAATAGGTTAGAGGTGAATTCTGGCATGTACATAGCTTTAGTGTTCTTCCTAAACAGCTCTAAATCTCCAATTTCTCTAATAAAAACATCCTGTCCATTTGCTATGGTAACCCTACCAGACTGTGGTTTAAGATTGGACAATAGCTTGCTATCACTGATCATATGATGGGTAGCACCAGAATCAACAATGATCGATTTATGAGTCTTAGAGGCAGTAAAACTCTTACCAGATTCAGTTAGCTTGGCAATACTCTTGATGAGAGCATCCAAGTCTGACTTTTTTACAACCTCATCATCACCAGTTGTAGAAAGGCTTGCTGCATATCCAGCTGATCCTCTAGAGGTCTGACCCATTCCTCTCAACCCCTTGGGTTTCAAATGCGGATGAAGAGTCCAACACTTGTCTTTGGTGTGTCCCTTCATCTTGCAATGCTCACACACCCACAAGTTTCTTCTTTCTGCCTGTTGATAAGCTCCACGGCTTATATGAGCAGTTTCACTAATCCCTTGGAAGAGATCTTTTGATCCTTCTTCCTTCTGGATCATCATACAAACTTCATTCAAGGTTGGCAGCTTCTCAAACCTTAGAATGTGGTGGATCAATCCTTTGAACGATCCATTGAGAGTGAGGAGGAGTCCAAAGACCTGATCCTGCTCGCGCCTCTCCATCATCTCCAGAACATTGGTGGTAGGAGGTCTAAGCATCTCCAGCTCTGCCCAACGTGTTTTGAAGTCCCCAAACAATGTCTTGAATGACTTCTCCCTTTGTTGGAGATCATTCAGAGCTTTCTTCACCTCAAAAATACGACTGAGATTAGAGGTGTTACCATAAACACTCATGAGAGTGTCCCACAGTTCCTTTGCAGTTTCAATATATGAGTAAGCTAAAAGGATTGAATGCTCCAAGGAGCTCTGAAGAACAGCCAGAACAAGCTGATCTTCCTGGATCCACTTGGGATCCTCTTTGCTGGTTCCATATCAGATAGTAGACTTCACTGCTCCCTTATCTGATGCAGTATCTCCATGGACTGCTACAGCTTCTCCCTAGACTGCTACAACTTCTTTCTTGTCCGTAGACACTTCTTGAGAGCCAACAATGTGCTCCCACAAGCCACGACTGCGTAGAGCAGTTCTTGTGGTTCTTGACCACAATATATAGTTGTCTCCTTTGAGAACAACCGGTAGAGTGATTTGCTTTTGATTCTCCATTTTTGTGTTTTTGAGAAGAAACAGAGAAACCAAAGAGAAAAACAGAGTGAAAATTTTGCAGAGATGGTCTTAAAGGAGCTTAATGCTCTGATACCATGTAGGAATTTAGAGAATAGATTATCCAGATCTGAGAGTATAGAGAGAGAGTATCTGAATATTTCTTATATTTCTGTACGTCTTTTTCTTTACATCAGAATACACTTATATAGACAATTAACTAATAGGGAGAAACTTTGTTGAATCTTCTCAAGGAAGCTAGTTTTGAACTCTGCCAGAAGTCTGCTGAAGCTTTACTCTGCCAGAAGTCTGCTGAAATTTTACTCTGCCAGAAGTCTGCTGAAGCTTTACTCTGCCAGAAGTCTGCTGAAGTTAACCTTCTGTTCTGCCAGTTTAACAATAACAATGTCATCAACATACATAAGGAGAAAGAGAATAACACCGTCAGCGATGAGCACAAATAGAGATGTATCACCAAGAGCATTGATAAAACCAGAGGCTAAGAGAAAGGTGCGCAACTCATTCTACTGAGCTCGGGAATCTTGTTTTAGGCCATAAATAGCTTTGTGGAGATTGCATACATATTTCTTGATCAACAAATTCGGGTGGCTGAGCCATGTAAACATCTTCCTTGAGGGTAACTTGTAAGAATGCATTATTGACATCAAGTTGTCGTAACGGCCAATCTCTTGTTGCTGCAATACTTAGAACCATACAAATTGAAGGTGCCTTAATAACCGGACTGAACGTTTCAAAGTAATCAATGCCTGGTCTCTGATGAAATCCCTTTGCGACCAACCGTGACTTGTATCGTTCTACCTCACTAGTAAGCAATCGTTTGATGCGAAAGATCCATTGACATCCAACAACATTCTGAGATGGATGTGGTGGTACCAACTCCATTGTGTTATTGGCATTGATTGCATTAAACTTTGAAGACATAGACTTGCTCCATTGTTTGAGTTTAAGAGCTTGAATATGCGTTTGTGGCTTAATTTCAAGTTGCGGAGAAAGAGAGACATGAAACGTAAACTGCTGGATGGGTTTGGAGATTGAATTCTTGGCACAAGTTATCATAGGATGTGCATTCTGAGGAGATTGTACCATTGGAACAGGCTGTGAAAAAGTCATTGAAACCCCTGCATCCAGATCAGAGTCTTAGGCAGAGTCTGAGGTAGTAGTTCTGGCAGTGCCAACTGGGTCAGACGATGTTGCAGTCATGTTGTAGGTGTCAACTGGGTCAGATGATGTTGCATCTAAGATTTCATACAAAACAGAAGGATACATAGTGGTAAGGTCATTCTCAATAGCACTCGCAGTTGTAGGTGGTGAGGGATCAATCTCGAAAGCTTGATGCGAGGAGGCTGGAGATGGAAGAGGCCGGTCTTCAATTACCGTAGCTTGAGGAAGAGGTGATGAAGAGACCACTGAAGATGAAGAGGAAACCGAATTAGAAGATCCGACAGAATGAGGAAAAGTATTTTCATGAAACTAAACATGATGAGAGACATAAAGTCTTGTACTCGTCGGATCAAAACATAAATACCCACATTGAGTTGGCGAATAGCCAAAAAACAAATGCACGGAAAATGCCAAGTTTATTGGATGTAAATGGACGTAACCAAGGATACACATAGGCATCCAAAAACTCGTAATTTCGAATAATTAGGTGTTTCCTTGAACAATGATTCAAAAGGAGTTTAAAAACAAGAGCAGATGAGGGTAAACAATTGATAAGATATACTACAGTGTTAAAAGCAAACGAACAAAATGCAACAGGGAGTGAGGCGTGAGAAAGGAGAACAGTCCATGTTTCTACGATATGCCTATGTTTTCTCTCAGAAATCCCATTAAGCTCCGGAGTATGAGGTGGAGTAGTGAGATGAGAGATCCCATTGGTAGCAAGAAAGGATGCCATGACCATAAATTCTCCACCATTTTCCGAGTAAAATGTGACGATGCGAGTTTGAAGCTTGTTTTCAACTAATGCTTTGAATTTGACAAACATTTCAAAAACATGCGACTTCTTTTACAATTGATAAATCCATGTGTATTGGATGAAGTGATCCACAATGACTAAGTAATATTTGTATCCATCAAGAGAAAAAGAAGGAAAAGTCCATACATCCGAAAATAACACATCAAGTGGTTTTGATGAATGAATTATAGATTGACCAAAAGATGTTTTGTGACTTTTATTAATGGAACAAGAGTTGCAAAGCAAAGATTTTAAAAACTTAGACGACAAAGGAAGAGAAAACTTCGAAATAGTGCGGTGAAGAAGATCTAAATATGGATGACCAAGACGTGAATGCCAATTAAAGAAAGACGTCTTGATACTAGAAAAAGCTTGAAACGATGTGGAAGAAGTTGGCCGCTCATACATCCCATCTTTAACCTTTTCTGTTGTGAGTCGTGTTCTCGAATTCATATCCCTCACCTGAAACATTAAAGGATCAAATGTAACAGCAACATTATTATCCACACAAAGCTTATAAACCAATAGTAGGTTCTTGGTCATCTCAGGAACACAAAGAACATGTTTTAAAGCAAAGTTACGGTTTGGTGTGTGAAGGTTTGTTGAGCCCGTGTGCGTGATTTGAAGACCAGATCCATCACCAATAAGCACATCCTCGCTGCAATTGTAAG
The DNA here is from genome assembly GCA_900406555.1 of Pseudoturritis turrita. Taxonomy (NCBI): domain Eukaryota; kingdom Viridiplantae; phylum Streptophyta; class Magnoliopsida; order Brassicales; family Brassicaceae; genus Pseudoturritis; species Pseudoturritis turrita. The sequence goes on along the minus strand of OVBL01000932.1, from coordinate 17,315 downwards.
AGTCATGGAAAGCCAAATTGTTTAGGTAAGTGATAATATGATGAGAAGCCCCACTGTCAAGGATCCATGAAGGTGTTGCAGAGGATGTTTGAGCCATATTTGCTCGGGGTTGCCAGTTCTGGTGATTTGAAGTATGCTGCTTGTTCTCAAAAATCCTGAACTTGCGACAGCTAGAGGCACTATGTCCAAAGATACCACACGCCTGATATTTTCCTTGATAGCTCCGAGTCGTTCGTTGATCAGAGAACCTCGATTCATTGTTGTTTCTTTGTTCAGTGTAGCATTGTTGATTCGGGTAGTTGGGTTGACCAGAATGCCAATTGTTGTCATTGTTGGAGTGAGGACATTGATTTGCTGCATTGACAGTGACTGGAAAATGAGCCAAAACAGAGACAGAATTATACACAGGATCAGCTTCACGATTCAGTTCTCATGAACTTCTTCAAACAAGATGATGGTGTCTTTATTATTCACATAATCAACAATAGCATTGTATTGTTCTGGAAGACCTTCGAGAATGTGCTCGAAAAGATCTTCATGGTCTAGCATTTTTCTCAAAAGAGCCAATTGATCGGCTTTGGTTTTTATCATCTGCATATACTCATCAATTGTTTTGTTTCCCTTGACACCTTTCTTCAGTTGATCTTTGAGTTGTTTGATGTGACCAAGAGTAGGCTTTCCATATGTTGTTTCTAGAATCTTCCAAGGGCCGAGAGTTGTAGTTGCACATGTCAAGAGCGATTGGAGAGGCAGAGAGATTGTGCTCAAAATTGCAGCAAAAATTAGTTGATCTTGGCGAATCCAAGATTCAAAGAAAGGATTTGGTACTTCAAGGTTCTCCTTAACGACTTTAGATGGAGGAGGAGTATTAGATTCATCAATAAATTTAGAAAGACCATGACCTCAGAGAAAGACACGTATTTGTAGAGTCCACGTGATGTTGTTGCTATAGACGAGCTTGGTGACGCTAGTCATGTTGACTGCGAGGATAGCCGTGTTGGGATCGGCTGCGTTGATCAAAACAGTGGTGGTGACTTCAAAGGCAGCGGCCATGGTGAATCTTACAGAAGAAGCAAAAAGAGATTAGGATTTAGGTTAAGATCTTTTTAGCTCTGATACCATATAGAATGTTCTTCTCTTAATATTAAACCAAAGAGGTACAAGAGTATATATATACTAACAGTTGCAATTTTCTTAATCATGATAAAACATACATAAGTTTCTTAATCAGAAAAGAAAATGAAGATCAATACCTCAAATTTGCATCTTCATTTTTTTCATACTTAAATTAGTATTGAACCTTGTTGGAACTCAATTTTAAAACATATTGCGTCGGTATATTTATGAGCAACTTTACAACATCTTCCTGAGGGAATGATCGGATTATGAGAGCGATGGATGCATCACCGCGAACACTATAACAGAGTGTACTCATATATATGTCAAAATTGGAGATTGTTTGAATGAGAAATGCTTGTCCTAATTAGTCCGTTTCTTAAAAGGCACGAAATGGGCATAGCATATATTGTGGAGAGTTCCTAACAAGGTTAAAGACTTTAGGACAATTGTAGAGAAGAGTTAACACATACTAAACCATGCGCGCGCGCCAATCTGAGCCAAAATGGACTTAGGCTAAGGTTCGAGTTTAGGTGCGGGTTCGGGTATATGGACTTTGGTCCAATAACCTATTTTTTGCATCAAAATTTTATTTGTGTAATTGATCATTACATAAATTTACATTTGGGCAAAAAGTGAAGAATTTACCAAGTTAATGAACAACTAAATTTGGTCAAAAAAAATTTAAGTCTTCTCTTTAATTGAATAATTGATTTTTAGAAATCAATTTTGTAACCATCACAATTAATGATAATGGCTCAAAATTAATTGAGATTAACTGAGCATTATGGACCATGAGATTAATTGAGCATTATGGACCATAAGATAATATATAAAAATATATAAATTTATAAACATTCATATATATTAAGGTAGTTATGGCAATAAAAGAATGTTTATAAAAATTTATAAGTATTTTTATAAACATTTAAGTTATTTTTAATCTTAAAACATAACTTATAAATGTTTATAAATATTTTTTTGTCAACAATTTAATAATTAATGAAATGGTTCGGCAAGCCAAACCGGTGGTACAACGTTTACAAAAGATATATCATACAGATAAAGTCGACTACGTGCAAGTAAATCTGCCTTTGCATTCCTAACACGTGGGATGCGAGATAAAGAGAACTCCAAGAAAATTGTCTTTCTCTTCGGAAACTCCTCTAGATGCACTGAGAATGCCCACCATTCCAATGGTTCAGAATCCATCTGCACCAGGTCAAAATAGTCTGTTAAGAAAGCCACATTTTTTCTTCTGCTGGCTGACCGTGCATTGCATAGCCCGAATGATTTCTTCCAATTATGAATGTAGCAGTGATAGACTATGTCTTGCATTGCGGGCCCCCATAAAAAAACGTCTTCTTCGGTAGTATCCTGGTAATAGATCCAGCCAAAACCTGAGAAGATATCTATTGCTTTCCAAGAACCATCAATGAAACATCGAGGTCCCTCATCCTCCAGTGTTGGTGTACAAGCAGTCCCTGACAATTGGTTCTCTGTATCATTCACATTTTATGCCGATTCCCATGTCAAGGCCTCAGCTTCAGCCAGCTTTGTTAAGCATATCGGGTCACGGTCCAGATTCTTAAAAACCTTATCATTCCTTGCTTTTCAAATATACTAAACAATCCATGGAATCTCAAAAAGCTATTGGATCCTCCAAAATAGGTAGTCAAAATTTGAGAACTCTAACATTAATGGGAAGTGTCTTGAGTTTGTCGGGACCCGAGATAATGCCCAAGTTTGTAATGATGGGGGCATTCAAACAATGCATGGTTTATTGTTTCTTCGATCCGGCACCAAACACATTGTGAATCGAAATTTATAACTCGTTTCCGTAAATTGGACGCTGCCGCAATGCTCCCGTAAAGTGCTTGCCAGATAAAATCTGTTAACTTCGGGTAGGGGGCACGTAAGTTTCCAGACCTGAGCTTTAAGCGGGCATATATCTAGGCCATGTAACTTTATTCCAGACGTCATCTCATGAAACCCTCGTTCCTTTTGGTACCCTGACTTGACCGTGTTTTCCGGATTTTGTAAAGTGACATCCTAACTAATCCGGTTGAGATGTTGAACCTAAAGACATACTCCGGATAATTAACACATCTTCGGGAACTATGATTATATTAAGCAAATTCCAATTCCATGTATTGGTATGGGGTCTACCAGATGATTGACCTTGAACAAAGGTAATAATTGTAACATTTACAAGTGGTTGTCCTCGGGCAAGTAGCTGGTATCCATGGGTCATTCCATACAGATATAAAATTTCTGGGACAAACTCTTTTAATCAGTCCTTTATTAACCAGAGGTCTAGCCGATATTATACTCTTCCAGCCATACGACGGGGAGTAAGATTTAATTGGGTCAAAAGGACCCAAATTGAGAAAATATCGCCCTTTAAACACCTTTGCGAAAAGAGATTTAGGTTTGTCGATTAAACGCCAAAGCTGTTTCGCCATCAAGGCCGAATTATAATCATTGATTATACAGAAACCGAAACCCCCTTCCATTTTTCCCGACATAATTTCTTCCATGCTAACCAGTGTAGTCCTATTTGGCCACCGTTTGTACTCCACCAAAATTGTGCCACTGCACTAGTTAGCTTAGCGATTAGTGATTTAGGTAACCTAAAACACGACATGACATATGTTGGTAGTGTCGTCGCAGCCGATTTAATTAAAACTTCATTTTCCCCTTTGATAGAAACCTTGAAGTCCACCCATTAATCGGGTCCTGCAACCGTTCCCGAATAATATGGAAATCTTCGTCTTTGCCCTTCCCAAACTTTCTGGGATTCCCAAGTATGTATCCAATCCACCTACAGTCGATATACCAAGATTTCTGGGATTCCCAAGTATGTATCCAATCCACCTGAACGGTTCGCTAAAGTCTAGTGTTGAAACCGAATGTTTAAGGGTCAAAGGGATCAAGATGGATCCGAGCTGTTTAGGTAGTTTTGGCCGAGAAATGAAAAGATTAAGTTAAACTGAGCTGGGCAGTTTATTCCGAGCTGAGCGGATTATTCGAACTCGCGGTCTATTTCGGATGGGACAGTTACACGGTGGGACTGTTTGATCCAAGCTGGATCGAATGGGAAATTCTAAGTGTTTGGCGGGAACAGTTTTCGGGCCAAAACGCGGGTTGACTTTGTGTTGGCTTGTTAACTTTGCATTGACTTGACTCTGGGAATATTCGGAGGAATATTCCTCTAGAGCGAATTGGGAGAATATTCTAGAACATATTCTGGGCGGATTTTTGGGCAGTTTGCACTAAAGAAAAACGAACCTTGCCCATTAATCCGGATTTTGGGGCTCAAAAAGAAAGGAAAAAGTCTTAGAGAGAATTCAGAGAGAAAACTCAAGAGAAAGGAAGAAAACTCGAGTCTGTGGGTAATCCGATCGAGACTGTGGGTAGCGATCGAGTCTGGGTGAAATATGGGTGATCAGCGACAAGAGGTGTCAGAACTGAACCGGATCATCGCGAAACAAAAATCCGTTTGGTTAAGGTTAGTACGTGACCATGGGCTACATGTTTAGCTCGTTTTCTTGCATAGATTCACTTAGTCTTGATTGTTTGGGTGATTTCGATTGTTTGCTTATCTATATTTTGTTATCTGCTCGCTCGGTCTTGATGATTGATTTCATTTATCGGGAGTCTAGATTAGGCAACACACTTAGGGGCAGCAATGCTCGCTAAGGCTTGTCTAGTTGCAGGAAGACTACTCGGTAACTCGGAATAATCAGGCCTGACGAGTGACTGAACTGATAAGCATGATTGACTGATTGAATGGATGTTTGATTGCGATATCTATTATGTGGCTAAATGGGAAGGGATTACCGTTCTCACTAAGAAATTTTGTTGCTTATGCCTCCTTTATGGATGCAAGAAAAGAAATTACCCGTGAAGATAATCCGAGTGTCTGAGCCACGAGTCTAAGGCAAGGAAAGGAAGGATGGTGGTGTTGGATAGAACTTAGGATCAAGTATTAAAATGATGTAATAGCTTATAACGAACTTACTATTGTACTTGAACCTGGTTTTATCTAATTTTAGTTTATGCTTAAAAGGGCTTGTCTAAATCGAATTAATCGCGGAAAAACTGTTAAGTAAGAAAAACTCTAAAAATGGCTCTAAGTCTGGCAGAACTGTCCGAGCCAGAAACTTACCACTGTAAGGAAATCTGGGTCGGGGTGTTTCAATTTGGTCTCAGAGCATGGTCGATTCTAGGACAGTCTAGCATAAACGGGTTAGTAGGTAAATCCATCCTTCCAATGCCTGACGTCTCGCGGTAAGTGTGTTTCTGTGTGAAACTTAAGTTAGTGTTAAGCTAACTTACCTGATCGGGTCACTGTAGATGGCAAAAAGACACCAAACTCAGAGAGGAAATGCTGGGAAAACTGGTGAGAATTCCGGGAATATTGTGGCAAGGACTGTGGCCGTGGACCAAGAGGAAGTCCAGAATGATGGGAATGAGAATGCGGCTGCTGCTGCGACTGTGGCTGCTGCTGTACTTTCTGTTGGATTGGAAGCAATGCTGAGCATGCTGGCTCAAGTCTTGGCGAGACTGCCGGCTGTTGCGCCTGCTCTAGTGGCACCACCGCATGTGGTGAATGTAGAGGAGGTGGTGGAGGATGCAGATGTAGTGCCTGAGCCTAGGATCCCGTCTTACCTGGAGATGATGGATCACATGCAAAATCTGGGGACTAAGTTCTTCGCTGGAGAAACGAAGCCTATTGAGGCAGATCAGTGGGTATCAAGATTGGAACGAAACTTTGACTCAATCTGTTGCCTTGATACCTACAAGAAAGACCTTGCAGTCCACTACCTGAAAGGGGATGCGCATATGTGGTGGCAAAGTGTTTCTGGACGATTTGGAAATCGGAACTGTACTTGGGGTATGTTTTGTGATGAGTTCAGGACCAAGTACTTTCCACATGAAGCCTTTGACAAGTTGGAAAGTGCTTTTCTGGAATTATGTCAGGGAACCAAGTCTGTGAGGGAGTATGAGGCTGAGTTTAACAGCCTCAAGAAGTATGTTGGGCGTGATATGGATGAAGAAAAAGTCCTAGTCTGCATGTTCATGCGTGGACAACGAGTTGAGCTTCAGAATCGGTGCCAGATCCATAGCTATGCTTCCTTTCCGGAACTAGTTGAGAAAACAGCTCAACAGAAAGCTGGGTTGATTGAGAAAGCTAAGTTGCTGAGTGATGGACTGCAAGTCCAATCCGAAAATGGTACTGCTGGGAAAAATAAGAAGTGGGTTAAGAATGCCCCTTCTGGCAAGTCGTCTGTGGGATGCAGTGTGTGCCCAATTTGTAGGAAGATGCATGTTGGTGGATGTCGGTTTGCTTCTAGGGCGTGTCATCGCTGTGGTAGCATGAATCACATGGTCTGTGATTCTCCTGAGGAAGATTTAAGGGCAAAAAATCTGGTAAAGGATGTTGTGACGAAGTTGTGTTACAATTGCGGTGAAGCTGGGCACTTCAAGATGTAGTGTCCCAAGCTGGTTCAGCAAGCTGGGAAACGGGCAAGTGATGGACTGTATCCACCTACAAAGAGGCAAGCCATGATGCCCCGTGTGTACACAATCTATGATGAGAGCACGGACGCAAGCACGTCTCGTCCTATCACTGGTAGGTCCTATCACTTACCTTAGAATCTAATTTACTTGTGAAATTGCTTGCTGTGTGCTAGCTTAGGATTCTTAGCATTCAGGATGAATGTGTAGGGACTTTAATCATGGGTGGTGTGGCAACCCATGTTCTGTTTGATTCTGGTGCATCGCATTGCTTTGTGCACCCGAATATGGTTCAGAATGGAGGATTCGTAATGGAACCTTGGGATGGTTATGGGGTAGTTCAGGTAGATGGAGGCCAAGTCATGTTTACCCTTGGGCTGGTCTGAAACATCTCTGTAATGATCGGTGAGGTGAACATGCCAGCTGACTTGATGATTTGTCTAGTGAAGACCTATGATGTGATCATGGACATGGATTGGCTCAGGAAGTATAAGGCGCATTTAGATTGTCATCGGGGACGAGTTTGCTTCTAGACAGACAAGGGGAAACTAGAATTTCAAGGAGTTAGACCGATAATGGGTAGCTTGATTGTTTTGGCAATTCAGGCAGAACGGATGTTGGAGAAGGGCTGTGAAGCATATCTTGCTGCGATCACAACTATGGAAATTGGGCCAGATGTGGACCTTAAGGATATTGCGGTGGTAAATGAGTTTGAGGACGTGTTCCAAGCGCTGACTGGATTACCATAGCTCATTTTGATCCGTTCACGATCGAGCTTGAGCCTGGAACGGATCCAATATCTAAAGATCCTTACCAAATGGCTTCGGTAGAGATGGCTGAGCTGAAGAAATAACTAAGTGAACTGATGGAGAAAGGTTTTGTTAGGCCAAGCAGTTCACCGTGGGGCGCACCGGTTCTGTTTCTCAAGAAAAAAGATGTAGCTATAGATTGTGTTTCGACTACCGTGGATTGAACAGAGTGACGGTAAAGAACAAGTACCCTCTCCCAATGATAGACGAGTTGCTAGATCAACTTAGAGGTGATACTTGGTTCTCTAAGATCGATTTGGCTTCGGGTTATCATCAGATCCTGATAGATGAGCGAGATGTTCGAAAGACTGCATTCTGGACAAGGTACGGGCATTATGAGTTTGTGGTCATGCCCTTCGGGTTAACAAATGCACCAGCTGCATTCATGAAGCTGATGAACAACGTGTTCAGAGATTGCTTGGATGAATTCGTGCTCATCTTCATAGATGATATCTTGGTCTACTCGAAAGATCAGGAAGAGCACAAGGCTCACTTACGGATGGTGATGAACAGATTAAGGGAACATAAACTATTTGCCAAGCTTAGCAAGTGTAGCTTTTGGCAAAGGGAAATTGGCTTTTTGGGTCACGTGGTCTCTGATAAGGGAGTATATGTTGACCCGGAAAAGATTAAGGCAATCGCGGATGGGCCTAAACCCAGGAATGCGGCGGAGATAAGAAGTTTTCTAGGATTGGCTAGGTATTACCGAAGATTTTTTAAAGGATTTGCAAGCATGGCACAACCAATGACTTGTTTGACTGGAAAAAACGTTCAGTTCGTTTGGTCAATGGACTGTGAGAAGAGTTTCTCTAAGCTAAAAGGAAATGATTACGAGTACTCCAGTGTTGATTCTACCCAAAGCCGACAAGCCTTATGTGGTTTATACAGATGCATCACGACTGGGACTCGGGTGTATTTTGATGCAAGAAGGCAAGGTAATCGCTTATGCTTCAAGGCAGCTACAGAAGCATGAAGGAATTATCCTACCCACGATTTGGAGATGGCTGGGGTGGTTTTTGCACTTAAAATTTGGAGATCTTATCTTTACGATGCAAAGGTCCAAATCTTCACGGACCATAAGAGTTTGAAGTACATCTTCACTCAACTGGAACTGAATATGAGAAAAAGGAGATGGATGGAAACAGTGACCGATTTTGACTTGGAAATAGCTTATCATCCGGGTAAGGCTAACTTAGTGGCGGATGCCTTAAGCCGGAAAAGAGTGGCAGTGGATTCTGAGAAAGATATGGAAGGAGTGGTCCATATGGTTAGGACATTGCATCTAACTGCTTTGAATGATGGATTGGAACCGTTAGGTCTTGGAGCAGCGGATCATGCCGACTAGCTGACTAGAGTTCGGTTAGCCCAAGAATTGGATGAGAATCTGATCAAGGCATCTCAGAGTGATAAGGCGGAATATCAGACTTCGAACAATGGAACAATTATGGTGAATGGGTGAGTGTGTGTTCTGAATGATGGGAATTTGCAGAAAGAAATTCTTAAGGAAGCACATTAGTCCAGATTCTCGATTGACCCCGGAACGACTAAGATGTATCGAGACTTGAAGCAATACTACCATTGGATTGGGATGAAGCGAGATGTGGCTAAGTGGATAGCTAGGATGACCGTTCTCACTAAGCAATGTTGTTGCTTATGCCTCTTTTATGGATGCAGGAAAAGAAATTACCCGTGAAGGTAATCCGAGTGTCTGAGTCGTGAGTCTAAGGCAAGGAAAGGAAGGATGGTGGTGTTGGGTAGAACTTAGGCTCAAGTATTAAAACGATGTAATAGCTTATAGCGAACTAACTTGGACCTCATTTTATCTAATTTTAGTTTATGCTTAAAAAGGCTTGTCTAAATCGAATTAATCGCGAAAAAACTGTGAAGTAAGAAAAACTCTAAAAGTGGCTAAGTATGGCCGAACTGTCCAAGCCAGAACCTTACCGCGGTAAGGAAATCTGGGTCGGGGTGTTTCAGGACTCCTCCACCAATTTCCCAAATTGTACCGAGAATTTAGAGAAATGTATTTGTTGTCCTGATGCCGTTTCATATTTTTTCTAGACTCGTAAGATGGGCCGACATTTTTCTAAATCTGCTTTACAAAAGAATAAACTATCATCCGTAAAAACAAGGTGTGAGACTGCCGGGCTTGCTCGGGCTACCCTAATTCCTGTGAGATGTTAATCATGCTATTATTTCCTTATGTTAGCAATCAAATCTTCTGTACACAAAATAAATAGGTAAGGGGATAGCGGACCCCCTTGTCGTAATACCATTTATGGTACAATTTTCCCTCTCCCTTTGCCATTTATGATAATCTTGTACTCTACCAACTTTATGCACCACATTATCCAGGATATCCATCCCTCTGCAAAGCCAAATTTTTGAAATTTTTTCTCTATGAACGTCCCCGATCATACGCCTTGCTCATATCCGTCTTTATTGCCATAAAACATTTCTTGGAGAATATGTTGGTTCGTAAGCCATGAAACATCTCCTGGACGAGCAAAATGTTATACGATATTAACCGCTATGCCACAAAAGCCGATTGAGTTTCTGAAATCATTTTTGGAAGATGCCTCTTTAACCGTTGACAAATAACCTTTGAGATGATTTTGTGCCCCACATTACACAAGCTAATTGGTGTGGGAGTGTAAATTCGCACCAATTGAATTTGTAAAGACTTTTAGAGGGATATGAAACTTCTGAGTAAAAACCACGAAAGCACAAATAGAGATCCAAAGATGGTGTGTTATTAAGCTGTTTAGAAAGCTTTTCGTATGAGAGCAAAAGTACAGAGTTTTTGCTAGGTAAAATTGCGGATCCCCTTTTCTGAGGGTGTACATGAGTATATATAAAAGCCAAAGTCGGCCAAACCTATTCCTAATAGATAAGGAAGATTTCCTGTTTCTTCGGGTGTTTTCCTTTCTTAAGTCAGCTCGGCCTGCTGGCTTCTTGTCCAGGTTCGGTCCACTTCTGTTTGTAGGCTTGTTGTGAATTCCTTGTTGTCTTGGGCCTGGCTTGGTTTCGTTGAAACCATCACCTTCGGCCCGGGTGGCATCAGGCATCACGGATCGGGTGGCATCATTTCGTGGTTCGGGTGGCGTCGCTTCACGGCTCGGGGTGCACGACCCAATCTGCTTTTGTCATGGATCGGGGTCCATGAACCATTCTGCCGTACCACGGGTCGTGGCACCCGATCCCTTTTGTTTTGTCACGGATCAAGGTACATGATCCAAACTTCTTCACCGCGGGTCATGATACCCTATCCATTTTGTTGTACCAAGAGTCGTGGCACCCGATCCCTTTTGCTTTGTCATGGATCGGGGTACAGGATCCAAACTCCTCCACTGCGGGTCGTGACAACCGATCCATTCTACCATACCGCGGGTCATGGCACCCGATCCCTTTTGTTTTGCCACAGATCGGGGTATACGATCCAAACTTCTTCACTGTGGGTCATGACACCCGATCCATTTTGCCGTACCATAGGCCGTAGCACCCGATCCTTTTTGCTTTGTCACGGATCAGGGTACACGACCCAAACTCCTCCACCGCGGATCGTGACACCCGATCCATTTTGCTTTGTCACGGATCGGGGTACACTGTCAGCGATGAGCACAAATAGAGATGTCATCAAAATACATAAGGAGAAAGAGAATAACACCGTCAGCGATGAGCACAAATAGAGATGTATCACCAAGAGCATTGACAAAACCAGAGGCTAAGAGAAAGGTGCGCAACTCATTATACCGAGCTCGGGAATTTTGTTTTAGGCCATAAATAGCTTTGTGGAGATTGCATACATATTCTGGTCGATCTTGATCAATAAATCCGGGTGGCTGAGCCATGTAAACATCTTCCTTGAGGGTAACTTGTAAGAATACATTATTGACATCAAGTTGTCGTAACGACCAATCTCTTGTTGCTGCAATACTTAGAATCATACGAATTGAAGGTGCATTAATAAACGGACTGGACGTTTCAAAGTAACCAATGCCTGGTCTTTGATGAAATCCCTTTGCGACCAACCATGACTTGTATCGTTCTACCTCACTAATAGGCAATTGGTTGATGCGAAAGATCCATCGACATCCAACAACATTCTGAGATGGATGTGGTGGTACTAACTCCATTGTGTTATTGGCATTGAGTGCATTAAACTTTGAAGACATAGAATTGCTCCATTTTTTTAGTCTAAGAGCTTGAATATGCATTTGTGGCTTAATTTCAAGTTGCGGAGAAAGAGAGACATGAAACGTAAACTGCTGGATGGGTTTGGAGATTGAATTCTTGGCACAAGTTGGCATAGGATGTGCATTCTGAGGAGGTTGTACCATTGGAACAGGCTGTTAAGAAGTCAATGAAACCCCTGCATCCAGATCAGAGTCTTAGGCAGAGTCTGAGGTAGTAGTTATGGCAGTACCAACTGGGTCAGACGATGTTGCAGTCATGTTGCAGGTGTCAACTGGGTCAGACGATGTTGCATCTGAGATTTCATACAAAACAGTAGGAGACATAGTGGTAAGGTCATTCTCAGTAGCCCTCGCAGTTGTAGGTGGTGAGGGATCAATCTCGAAAGCTTGATGTGAGGAGGCTGGAGATGGAAGAGGCCGGTCTTCAATTACCGTAGCTTGAGGAAGAGGTGATGAAGAGACCGCTGAAGATGAAGAGGAACCCGAATTAAAAGATCCGACAGAATGAGGAAAAGTATTTTCATGAAATTAAACATGACGAGAGACATAAAGTCTTGTACTCTTCGGATCAAAACATAAATTGCAACTTTGAGTTGGCGAATAGTAAAAAAAAATGCACGGAAAATGCCAAGTTTATTGGATGTGTATGGACATAACCAAGGATAGCATAGGCATCCAAAAACTCGTAATTTCGAATAATTAGGTGTTTCCTTGAACAATGATTCCAAAGGAGTTCGAAAACAAGAGCAGATGAGGGTAAAAAATTGATAAGATATACTGCAGTGTTAAAAGAAAACGACCAAAATGCAACAAGGAGTGAAGCGTGAGAAAGGAGAGCAGGCCCTGTTTCTACGATATGCCTATGTTTTCTCTCATAAATCCCATTAAGCTCCAGAGTATGAGGTGGAGTAGTGAGATGAGAGATCCCATTGGTAGCAAGAAATGATGCCATGACCATAAATTCTCCACCATTTTCCGAGTAAAATGTGACGATGCGAGTTTGAAGCTTGTTTTCAACTAATGCTTTGAATTTGACAAACGTTTCAAAAAAATGCGACTTCTTTTTCAATTGATAAATCCATGTGTATCGGGTGAAGTGATCCACAATGACTAAGTAATATTTGTATCCATCAAGAGAAAAAGAAGGAAAAGTCCATACATCAGAAAATAACACATCAAGTGGTTTTGATGAATGAATTATAGATTGACCAAAAGATGTTTTGTGACTTTTATTAATGGAACAAGAGTTGCAAAGCAAAGATTTTGAAAATTTAGACGACAAAGGAAGAGAAAACTTTGAAATAATGCGGTGAAGAAGATCTAAATATGGATGACCAAGACGTGAATGCCAATCAAAGAGAGACGTCTTGATACTAGAAAAAGCTGATGTGGAAGAAGTTGGCCGCTCATACATGCCATCTTTAACCTTTTATGTTGTGAGTCGTGTTCTCGAATTCATATACCTCACGTGAAAAATTAAAGGATCAAATGAAACAGCAACATTATTATCCACATAAAGCTTATAAACCGATAGTAGGTTCTTGGTCATCTCAGGAACACAAAGAACATGTTTTAAAGCAAAGTTACGGTTTGGTGTGTGAAGTTTTGTTGAGCCCGTGTGCGTGATTTGAAGACCAGATCCATCACCAATAAGCACATCCTCGCTGCAATTGTAAGAGTCATGGAGAGCCAAATTGTTTAGGTAAGTGATAATATGATGAGAAGCCCCACTGTCAAGGATCCATGAAGGTGTTGCAGAGGATGTTTGAGCCATATTTGCTCGGGGTTGCCAGTTCTGGTGATTTGAAGTATGCTGCTTGTTCTCAACAATCCTGAACTTGCGACAGCTAGAGGCACTATGTCCAAAGATACCACACGCCTGACATTTTCCTTGATAGCTCCGAGTCGTTCGTTGATCAGAGAACCTCGATTCATTGTTGTTTCTTTGTTCAGTGTAGCATTGTTGATTCGGGTAGTTGGGTTGACCAGAATGCCAATTGTTGTCATTGTTGGAGTGAGGACGTTGATTTGCTGCATTGACAGTGACTGGAAAATGAGCCAAAACAGAGACAGAATTACACACAAGATCAGCTTCACGATTCAGGAGTTTCTCATGAAGTTCTTCAAACAAGATGATGGTGTCTTTATTATTCACATAATCAACAATAGCATTGTATTGTTCTGGAAGACCTTCGAGAATGTGCTCGAAAAGATCTTCATGGTCAAGCATTTTTCCCAAAAGAGCCAATTGATCGGCTTTGGTTTTTATCATCTGCATATACTCATCAATTGTTTTGTTTCCCTTGACACCTTTCTTCAATTGATCTTTGAGTTGTTTGATGTGACCAAGAGTAGGCTTTCCATATGTTGTTTCTAGAATCTTCCAAGGGTCGAGAGTTGTAGTTGCACTTGTCAAGAGCGATTGGAGAGGCAGAGAGATTGTGCTCAAAATTGCAGCAAAAATTAGTTAATCTTGGCGAATCCAAGATTCAAAGAAAGGATTTGGTACTTCAAGGTTCTCCTTAACGACTTTAGGTGGAGGAGGAGTACTAGATTCATCAATAAATTTAGAAAGACCATGACCTCGGAGAAAGACACTTATTTGTAGAGTCCACGTGATGTAGTTGCTAGAGACTAGCTTGGTGACGCTAGTCATGTTGACTGTGAGGATAGCCGTGTTGGGATCGGCTTCGTTGATCAAAATAGTGGTGGTGACTTCAAAGGCAGCGGCCATGGTGAAGCGTAGCGAAGAAGCAAAAAGAGATTAGGGTTTAGGTTAAGATCTTTTTAGCTATAATACCGTATAGAATGTTCTTCTCTTAATATTAAACCAAAGAGGTACAAGAGTATTTATAGTTACAAGAGGGATTCTAGGGTATCTATGAATATGTAAAGTTAAATTATTTACATATATATATATACTAACAGTTGCAATTTTCTTAATCATGATAAAACATACATAAGTTTCTTAATCAGAAAAGAAAATGAAGATCAATACCTCAAATTTGCATCTTTATTTTTTTCATACTTAAATTTATGCAACGATGTTATAAGTATTGAACCTTGTTGGAACTCAATTTTAAGACATGTCGCGTCGGTATATTTATGAGCAACTTTCCAACATCTTCCTGAGGGAATGATCGGATTATGAGAGCGATGGATGCATCACCGCGAACACTATAACAGAGTGTACTCATATATATGTCAAAATTGGAGTTTGTTTGAATGAGAAATGCTTGTCTAAATTAGTCCGTTTCTTAAAAGGTACGAAATAGGCATAGCATATATTGTGGAGAAATCCTAACAAGGTTAAAGACTTTAGGACAATTGTAGAGAAGAGTTAACACATACTAAACCATGTGCGCGCCCCAACCTGAGCCAAGATGGACTCAGGCTAAGGTTCGAGTTTAGGTGCGGGTTCGGGTATATTGGCTTTGGTCCAATAACCTATTTTTTGTATCAAAATTTTATTTGTCTAATTGATCACTACATAAATTTAGACTTGGTCAAAAAGTGAATAATTTACCAAGTTAATGAACAACTAAATTTGGTCAAAACAAATTTAAGTCTTCTCTTTAATTGAATAATTGATTTTTAGAAATCAATTTTCTAACCTCCACAATTGATGATAATAGCTCAAAATTAATTGAGATTAACTGAGCATTATGGACCATGAGATTAATTGAGCATTATGGACCATAAGATAATATATAAAATATATATAAATTTATAAACATTCGTATATATTAAAGTAGTTATGGCAATAAAAGAATGTTTATAAAAATTTATAAGTATTTTTATAAACATTTAAGTTATTTTTAATCTTAAAACATAACTTATAAATGTTTTTTTGTCAACAGTTTAATAATTAATGAAATGGTTCGGCAAGCCAAAACGATGGTACAACGTTTACAAAAGATATATCATACGGATAAAGTCGAGCACTGCGTGCAAGTAAATCTGCCTTTGCATTCCTAACACGTGGGACGCGAGATAAAGAGAACTCGAAGAAAATTGTCTTACTCTTCGCAAACTTCTCTAGATGCATTGAGAACGCCCACCATTCCAATGGTTCGGAATCCATCTGCACCAGGTCAAAACAAATCTGTCACGAAAGCCACATTTTTTCTTCTGCTGGCTGACCGTGCATTGCATAGCCGGAATGATTTCTTCCAATTATGAATGTAGCAGTGATAGACTATGTCTTGCATTGCGGGCCCCCATAACAACGTCTTCTTCGGTAGTATCCTGGTAATAGATCCAGCCAAAACCTGAGAATATATCTATTGCTTTCCAAGAACCATCAATGAAACATCAAGGTCCCTCATCCTCCAGTGTTGGTGTACAAGTAGTCCCTAACAATTGGTCCTCTGTATCATTCACATTTTATATCGATTCCCATGTCAAGGCTGTGGGAGTCGAAACTCGCACAACCAAAACTTGTAAGGAGAATTTAGGGATTCGACAAACTTCTATGTAAAGGAACCACGAACAGAGATCCAAAGATGGTTTTTATTATCTTAGCTGTTTTGAAAGCTGTTGTAGAAAATAACAAGTGTTTTGCTATGTCAATTTTCGGATCCCCTTTTCAAAGAGGTACATTGTCTATTTATACGCAAATAAGTCGGCTAGACCTCTTTTCTAAAGGTATTTGGAAAACTTCCTTTCTCTGGCTCGGATGTGGGCTTCTTTCTTAGGCTTGTCATCTTGGCCCACCAATCTCTCATGGCTTGTTTCCTCGACCCAATAAAATATTGGGCTCGTTGCTTCGCTGTATCATCAGTGAGCTGGCTCGTCGTTTGTCTCGCCTACTTATCCCAATTCCGAGCCAGATAGTTGGTTCGTCGCCCGACTTCCCTTGATGTCGAGCCTGGAAGTTGGTCTGCCAACATGTTGGCTCGTCGCCGTTCGTTAGTTTACTAACATGTTGCCGAGCCAGGTTTGGCTCGTCTCCTACTTCTTCCACTACCTAGCCAAGATGTTGGCTCGTCATCGTTTCTTCATGCTGCCGAGCCAACAGGGGTGTTGGCTCGTCACTCCTTTCTCCTTGCTGCCTAGCCAAGATGTTGGCTCGTCTCTGTTTCTTCCTGCTGCCGAGCCAACAGGAGTGTTGGCTCGTCGCTCCTTCCTGCTGCCTAGCCAAGATGTTGGCTCGTCTCCGTTTCTTTCTGCTGCCGAGCCAACAGGAGTGTTGGCTCGCCACTCCATCCTGCTGCCTAGCCAAGATGTTGGCTCGTCGCTCCTTCCTGCTGCCTAGCCAAGATGTTGGCTCGTCAGCATTTCTGCTGCCTGGCCAAGATGTTGGCTCATCACCATTTCTGCTTGCTGCCGAGCCAATAGGGGTGTTGGCTCGTCTCCTACTCATTCCACTGTCTAGCCAAGATGTTGGCTCGTCTCTGTTTCTTCCTTCTACCGAGCCAAAAGAGGTGTTGGCTCGTCGCCACTTCTTCCTGCTGCCGAGCCAAGTTTGGCTCATCGCCTAGGCTTTTCCTCCATACTTAGTATTTTCAGCAGTTGATCTCGATGGGGTGAAAACCGACCCCAACAGTTAGCCCCCCAGCTCGGTAGTATTATTAATAATAGTGACGAGGTGAGAAGTCAAGATTGAGATCAACTATCTTTGGGCTACCGAGCCAAATTTGTGGTGAAGTTGTCATCCCGGCATTGATAC